>CM069905.1:17463045-17680787 GCA_036172215.1 Camellia granthamiana | reverse complement strand
ACACTTATAAACCAACTTATCTGACATGTCAAACGAAACCTAATCTTAAAAACATTCATTAACTTAACTCAATTAAACTCGAGTCAAGTTCAGAAAATTATACATCATGGCCTTCAAAATTCTCAAGAAAAAAATTGTCAAAGCTATTCAACAACACAAAGAGAGCAGAAAAAGGGTCAGCTCAGCTCATGAGGATAAGTGGACCACCTCTGAAGGTATTATTACTATATTGAAGTCTGATACACAAGAAAATAATTAAAATGGTCAGAGTATCCAAAGGTGATGAAATTTAATAACAATATAAAAAATAAAATAAAAAAATCCTAACCCAAAAACTGCCTTGAGAAGTCTAACCATATCCTCCAAAATCAAAACTTTAAAAAGCAAAAGCAGAAACCAAAAACCAAAAACACTGAAAACAATTCCAGTGAGTCAACAGTTGAATTCTATATTACTAATTACAGCAAAGACAGACAGTAAGAAGATGCCCATGAAGAGCTCTGCAGCAGAGTCCTTGAAATAAAATAAAATAAATACACTTGAAACAATTTCATTGTTTTCCTCAAAAAACTTTGAATGCCATTATTTCAATAACAATATATTATTATATCATTTTCCATAGAACTCAGAAATTGCCTCTAAAAAAACCAAAAAAAAAGAGTGAGATTAACAAAACTAGACATTTATATATATTCATATGAAAAAATGATAGAAGTTTAGGTAATTTTGATTTAAACTAATTGATTAAACCCAACCTTGTCTGCCTCCAGAGACTTGCCTCTGGATTGAGCCTCTCTCCTGTTCTTGCTGGCTCAGATTTACACCTAGTGAGTATCAGAGGCCGAGCGTTGTCTCCTTCTTCCCCTGTTTCTGGTTCTTGATCACTAATTTCTCCGGTTTTTCCAGAAATTGAACCTTCAAATTCTCTGGAATCTCCCAAATTTGTTTCGTTTTCTTGATCCATTTTCGATTCTGAAGTTGAATCTCTGCAACTGAGTTCGCACTCCGATGTGGTTCTCTCCAGTTCTCTGTTTTCTCCATTATCGACCTCTGTTTCTGAGGTCCCCAATGGCGAACCCAGAAATCTGCTGACCAGTGATGAAGATCTGTTTGGAGCAGATCTACATCTAGTTAAAAGCAAAGCATTCTTGGGTGGTAAAGAAGAATTGAAAGCCTCTCTTGATAGTTCTTCTTCTTGAGCTTCATCTTCCTCATCTTCTGTCTCATTTTCTTTGTACTTTTCTTTCCCATTTTCCATTTTCGACGAATCGTCTCTAATTTCAACTTTCCTACAAAACCCAAATCGGAAAAACCACAAAGACTTGCTCCAAACAGGACACAACGATTTGGGTCTGATTCTTTTTGCGAAATGGTGTGAAAACAGATTCTTTCTGACCCACCAACAAGAACAGGGGTTTCTGGCCGGAGCTCCGGTGGTGCGACGGCTCCTTCGGCCGCCACAGCCAGAGGAGGATTTCTTGGAGGAGCGGCGGACTCGAACTTGGCCGATGCAAGTGACTTTGGGGGAAGATGGTTCTTGGGTCGTTTCGATCATTGATGTGGTGGTGGTGTAGTTCTTCCTGCGCATGAACATTGGGCTCGACCGAGACTTGCCTCTGCTTTTGCTTCCAACATTGCTTCTCAGAAACCTCATCATTGGCGGTGGAAACTTGCCTGTCCTGCTCGGACTCGACATGGGTTTTGTTAAAATCTTCATCTCTCTCTCTCTCTTTCTCTCTCTCTCTCTCTGGCCTCTGGATGCGTTCTGGTGTGTGATATTAACCACCTTTTAACTTCATTTTTGTTTTTGTTTTTGTTTTTATTTTGATTTTTGACTGTGCAGGGCTGTTAATGTATGTTTTTATTTTGTTTTTATAAATGAGTGCACGTACGGGTGAAGGAGACTGATGGACTTTTTATCTACTTCGAGGTTGTAAGCTTCTGTTTGGCTTTACACTTAACAAATATATTTTTTCTTGGGACTTTTTCCCAATATTATGCAGTTTTTACAATATATATTTTCCTTGAAAAAATAATAATTCAGTGTGAATTTAAATATAAAAAAATCAAATCAGTGATAAATGTTATGAATTTCAATTATAAAAGTGTTAAACTTTTCCATCAATCTGTAATTATTTTTGAAAGATGGGATTGAGGTGTGTAATTTTTCTAAGATTTTATGTATCATGTCCTTTTTCTAGTCTTTAATTATAATCTATTAAGGTGTTAATAATCGTTTGGTTATGACTTATTTATATATATTTTTGTATTAATTATAACTCATTATAATATTGAACAATGCAAAAGTTCTTTAATTATACTATGGTCCCATTTGGGGTGTAGTTTTTTTTTTTTTTTTTTTTTTTTTTTGGCCAAAATAACCAAAAAGCTGAAATACCTAATCACATCACTCTTATTAATTTTTTTGCACATTTTTTTTTAAAAATCAAAAGGTTAACTAGAATAATCTCAAATAATCTCAAAGGTTAACTAAGAGTTATAATCAAACACCATGTATAAAGAGTATGACTTATAAAGAATTTAATTATGACATTTGTAATTTTTAATTTCACAAATATCATAACTTGCATTATAGTACTATAGCATTTTCCATTTTCTTATGATAAGTATATCATTGAATTCTCTTTAAGAAAAGAAAGGAAAAAATTTACAATTTCAAGTTATTTTTAAATGATAGATAATTCATTCATCTAAGTCTTGGTTTGGCTATCATTTTGGAGCTAAAAAAGTATAAAATGTTAAAATAGACTAAATAAGTTAATAAGATAAAATATCACATTTAACCCATAATCATTACATTTTTTCTCTCACAAAAGTCAAAAAAATCCAAATCAAACGAGGCTAAAAAAGCCAAACTAAAAAAGTCTCAACACAAAAAAATTGACTATATTAGCCAATGCCAAACAAAGCTTAATTGAAACTTCTCAATTTCATATTCAATAACGTGACTAAGACTCACGTAATGACACACCTACGCTCCTCTTTCTCTCTCTTTCAAACTTTATATTTTCATCTACATCATTTGAGTAGAATTAGAAGACTCAATTAGAGACATCTAACCGGACTCCTTTTAAACATTATGCTCCAATAATTTTTTTTATTTTGGCAACAATTATGCTCCATTAATTTGATCCAGAATAATATTACATGATAAATGTCAACTATTTTTTTTTTTTTTTTGTCAAACGGTCAATTATATAAATTTAACTCTCTTATCACATTATTATATTATAATTTATAATGTAATTAAAAAAAAAGTCAACCTTTTCCTCTTTTTTTTATTTTATACATTTTTCTTGTAACAATATCACATAGACACATATATAGGCTAGATCTATATACAAAAAAACAAACATCTTTATTAGAGTAGATGTCATTAAAAAAAAAAAAAAAAAAAATTGAAAATGTCCCCAGAACATTATAATTGATATAAATTGCTTCATTCTTAAAAATATTCTTAAAAAATGATAACTATTACAAACTGCTACAAATAATTATTATAATTATTATATTTAATTATAAATTATACACATGTCTATCTCTAGTTATATTATATATAATATAGGAAAAAATTCAATTAAGTGTATATTTTAAAAAAATTACAAATAAATAGTAAAGTTTATATACATTAATAATTAAAGTTGAAATTTGTTTTATGAATAATAATTATGAATAATAATTAAAAAGTTCAAGTATGATGCAGTGATAACTGGTGGATTTGGGTGAAATGTATCATTTTGTATTGTAGATGTAGATATATAGACTGGACAGCAACAAGACCTATAAATTGGGAGAAATTGTATTTTGCTCCATGACCAAATCCAATAATTTGAAGTTGATTGGATAAAATAGTGAATCCTACAGTTTAGAATAAGACATTTGTATCGTCTCTTCAGAAGAGTTACAAAAGTGATTGGCGCTAAATAGTAAAATCTTGAAAATAAATTTAAATTTCAAATTCGAGTCACTAAAAATTTGTATGATCATTAACTATAAGGCCTTAGAATTAGTCAAAATACACAAGTTAGCATGAACACCGACTTATCAAAACAAAACACAAAAGAGAAATTACAATTCAATTGATATTTTCAAAAATAATTATAAGTAAATAGTAAATTTTATAAATATTAATAATTATAATTATAAAATTTTTCATGAATTTATAACAAATTTATCTCCAAAATTATAAATTTATCTCAAAAAAAAAAAAAAAACCAAACCAACAAATAACTTCTCATAATAAGTTTGGTCACTCAGTTACTCCAATGATATTTATTCATGATTGGGTGGATGGGTGATTCATTTCTATGTTTTTTTTAGAGTGAGACATCAATACCCAACCCAACTGTTTCCAATGATTTAATCTATATTTTATGATCGAACTTATGATGATCTTCAGAGGACCCCCCCAACTCTTCCAAATTCCAATGGAGGAGGTGAACATGACCCACTTCACCACCATTACACTCTACGCAAATAAATACCAACTATAAAAAATTAATAATAATAATATCAACACAAAATAATTACGTAGTAATAGAAGTATTAAATTTTTTTTATTTTTTTTTTGGTTAAAACAAAGCATATCACTAAAAATTAATGAATAGTCTGGGATACAAGAAGTATAAAATTTATTTATATAATCTAATGCATAAATTATTTATATTTCTATTATTTTATAATTATTTTGTGTTAATATTATTTTTCTCCAGTTGTCTAATGAAAAAACCTATGGTTTATACTAAATCACATTATAAGTGCTAGAAATAATCTTTAGTCATAATACATAATTGAATTTACTCTCCAAACAAGATCTTTGTTTCTTGTTAACCACAAATATATATGAACATAAAAATTTATGTAAGTACATACTATATACTAAATTCATTTTAATTTGAGTCTACACTTTACTAATATGAATGCAACGTTCACTTTCTAAAATTATATATGTAAAAATATATGTGTTTTATAACACAATTCCACCACATATGAGCGTTTGAGAACTAGATTTTTCATGTATTTTCTTTTCTTTAGATGAAAGAATAAGCATCAAATACTTCAATTACATCCATCCAACTTAAGCACCAACCAGCCTACTCAAAATTTAAGGGGAAAAAAGTCAATAAATTTTTTTCCTTTTTTTCTACTATAAATTCTCACCATCCAAACACACAAACCTACATGTTTCAAAATTTACTTTTTAGTGAAGAACAACTAGGGCCTTCCACATATTCATAGGAACAAAAAGGGTAGGCTTCCAACCATCCATGGCTCCACCTGTCTCTCTCTCTCTCTCTCTCTCTCTCTGAGTAACTCTCTCTGAGTAACTCTCTCTGCAGTAGCAATCACCACACATTGCATACTTTGGCGATGTTTGAGAACAAATTTTTTAGGTTTTTTTTATTTTTTTCACTAAAAGACAAATTGGTTACAAAACCAAAAAAAATAAAATTCAAACAAAATATCGCATCAAACCCCATAATCATTTCACTTTTCCTCTCACAAAAATCACATCCAATCGTAAAAAAAACCCAACTATCTTCTCAAATATAAAAAAAAATTTCTCCAATAATATCTTACAATTAAAAAAACCTACAAAAAATCCACTTCTCAAACACCCACTTTTTATATATGTGCAGAACTTTCCAAAATAAACCCTAAGGCCTCTTCAAACTAACTTCTGGTAAGGGATGGGCAATTTAGTAATCCCAGTATGAGTGGATTGATAAATATTATTTCTTTTCCAACAAGAAAGCAAAAAGTCAACTAAGGTTTCAGGCACCCTTTCTTCTGGCACTGAAAAACAGAGCAAAAAGAAAAGAAAAGAAAAAAGTGAATAGTATGAATAGTAAGAAAGTCAATCAGAAATCACTGAACTGTAAAGAGCTCGAGACACTAGGAAAAGAAATGTTATTAGGCAGTGTATACTTGCAATTATTGCAATTATATGTTTCGAGATGCCATAGCATATTGCAATTTTAATATGAATAATTCTATGAACCAGACAAAAAGAAGCAAAAATTATCCAAAAATTGAAACCAAAAGTCCAGATTCATAGATGATATGGTCTCACACATACAATTTTGATTTTACACCATAAATTTAACATTCTGGACAATTTTTTGGTTTTGTTTTCATGATCCATAGATTTTTTTTCTTTTAATATATCAAGACAAACAAAAATATTTTAAAACATAGAATTCTTGATATAGGCAAGATATTAAATGCCCATTTATTTGGTGTAACTACTGAAAATTGATAATAAAAAAATAGTTAAAGACACTCTCTCTCCATATATCAAATAATTATTTTTTAAAAAATTATTTAAGTTACTCATAAGCTATAAGCGGAATTATTATCAAACAATCTTGATATGGATTCACAACATAAAAATAAAAATAAACCAATGAAACAAGCTATAAGCAACACTAAACACTATAATAACTTAACAGATTGTAGATCATAACTTTCAATAATATTCAAGAAAAATAAAAGAAATTTTTCAAATAAAAACAACTTCCTACCACTACAAGAATTAACACTTTTGGCAACAAAAAAATTGGTCGCTAAAAGTCTATTTTTAGTCGGCAAAAGTTATCCGCGACCAATTTTTTTGGTCGCTAGTTTGTTCGCCAATTGAGGGTTGGCAAAAGTAATTCGCGACCAAAATTTTGGTTGGTCGGGAAAAGTTGGATTTGCCGACTAAATTTTTGGTCACTAAATATTTATTTACTGCGACTAATCCATTTTGTCGCTAAAACACTTTGGTCGCAAAAAGTCGCCTTTTGCCGACCAAATATCTTAGTCGCCAATTGTCACATTCCACGACCAAGAAATTTTGTCGCCAATTATCACATTCAACGACCAAAATTTTTTGTCGCCAATTGTGACATTTCGCAACCAAAAATTTTGGTCGTCAATTGTGACATTCTGCGACCTCTTAGTTTGGTCGCCAATTGTCACATTCCACGACCAAACATGTTTGTCGCCAAAAGAAAATGTTTGCGCAACTAAAACTTTAGTCGGCAATAGACCTATTCGCGACCAAAATGTTTGGTTGCCAAAATTAATAATTTTGACAACTAATTATTTAGTCGCCAAATGTGCTTGGTGACACACCGACTACTTTATTTAGTCGGCAAAAATATAACTTATCTTTCCCGACTAATCAATTGGTCGCCAAAACTATAAAAAAAAAAAAAAAAAACCAAATTTTGGTCGCCAACATCCAACAAAATAAACCTGTAATTTATAATAATCCATCCAATTTATTCAATATAATCTGTAATTTGCAAAAATCATTCAAACCAACAAATAAATTGAATCATCAACATTCAACAAAATACATATAACAACCATTTCTGAACCTGTTTAATTAAAGTCAGCAACTATTATAAGTTTACATCCACAAATAATTTCAAACTACATATTTCATCTAGCACAAAAAATTAAAACATAACACGTACTTGTTATTATGTTTTAAATTTTTATCCATGTACATCAACCCAAAAATATAACTACTAGTCTACCAAATATTTTCTATACACACCCATCCAAAAATATAACTAGTAGTGTATCAAAAAATATAACTACTACTCTACCCTAATATTTTCCATATACATCTATACAAAAATATATAATCCTTCCAAAAATGCAAAAAGTGACAATTTGTCCTGTACAATTTAGCTTTGTGCACGAGATCATCCATCTGTACCAAAAAAACAAGAGAAATAATGTCCGGTAAAATTCGACAAATAATGAAAAATGTCCATGAAAAGCAAAGGTCACATTAGCAAATTATATTACTATCATTATCAAATTGTAAATAAAACAATAGCATTCTTATGTCTATAGAATAAATTGGATCAGCCACCATTCCAGATCCAATATAGTGCCACATAGCAGAAACCAACATGGCAACTGAAATTGATCCATATTGTCAATAACTCCTATCTTCCTCAATGAACCTTTCATGTGAATTAAATTTCAATCCAGAACCAACCACAATCAGTACCCCAGCGGTGTGTGCTGCTATGTGATAAAACAGCTTTTCAGAAGCCTTCTGATGAAACCAGTATTGCCAAGGCTTCTGAAGGCTCCTAATATATCATGTTGTGATGAAACGAGTGTTACACTGCTGCCACAGTGTTACACAAACATAATTTTGACCACCAAAGGAAAAGAAAGAAGAAAAAATATGTATCTATATTTTTTTAATCTATATATCTAGATTGATATATAATGAATGAATGGATGATGAACATGTTTCATTACATGGAAATATCGGTTCAGAGGCAAAGGGAGATGCCCATGACTGAATATCGGACAAGGGGTGTGGCACTTGACTACCGAGAATATAATTCGATTGACTAACCCAACCAATTCACTCCTCAAATGGGAGGTAGGCAGTCTACTTTTAAAACGGAACTTTTTATACTTGGAAAAAAAGTTTAGTTTGTGACTATTGGGTAGTTTTATTTCTAATCGTTTTTATTTAGAGGTAAGTATTAGAAAAAGCAAATACTAATATATGATATTATATTTATCATGCATGTATTGATCAGTGATATAAAAAAATGTTCAAAACAAAAAATAATTTATAGCAGCTCTCTAATAAATTTTATACATCGATGATTTATATAAATACAAACTATTAATTGGTGCTGATAGTCACCACCATATATAGTTGACTATTAATTTGTATTCTCTCTTCTGTAACGATGCCATTTGACATCACCACCTAAAGATCATATTCCATCAAAATAAATACACAAACACTAAAATTGACATTCAACAGAATGTATGGTGTTCTCAATACTATATTATCTTTAATAAGGCCCACAAACCATGATGATGATTTGTAATGTATTTCTGGGAGAGTTTCTAATGTGTAGCATTAGAAATTTAGAAATTTCACAATATTTAAAAATCAAGACAGATCAGCAGAGGATCTTTCTGAAGCCAGACAGATCATGCAGACCACCATATTGACAAATAATCCCTGCACAAGAAATAACAACCATATTGAAAACAAAAATGATCAAATATGATCCCCAAGCTAAGCATGTGAAAAACAAATAGCATGAATAGTTATGTACCATATCAGGACTCCTCCCACAAGCACAACAAACGGGTAAAGCTGACAAGAAACAGTGACAATACATCTATTTAGAAACTTGAGAAATGATAGACAAAGCATTCAATATTAATGCTTATGTTTTTCATTTGGTGGAGGTCAATTGGGTCATTCCGTCCTCTTGTGAGCTTATGTTTTGTATTGATTTTAGAGGAGGATTTGGATCAAATAGAAGGGCTTGGGTTCTATGAAGATGTGTGGCTTGTGCAGTCTTTGGGGTATTATGCTTGAAAGGAATGATAAAGTTTTTTAGGAGAATGTAGAAGATTAGGATAGAATTTGGGAGCAGTTGTGTTTTTAAGGCTCTTTAAAGAGATTCCACATTTTCTAATTTCTAGGATTTGGAATGGTATTTGTAGAGCATGAGAACCTTTGTTTTTGGTTTTTTGGTTTGTTTTTCTTACTTTTCTTCCCTTTTTGATTTTGGTGGACTTCTTGTCCTCCTTCGTATTTCAATTTTTTTAATGATTATCGGATTTTCTTTGTTGCCTTAAAAAGCTTCAATAGTAACAGGTTTACCATTGCCAACGCCAGTAGCATGCTTCCTTTCCTCGCCTGA
The DNA here is from genome assembly GCA_036172215.1 of Camellia granthamiana. Taxonomy (NCBI): domain Eukaryota; kingdom Viridiplantae; phylum Streptophyta; class Magnoliopsida; order Ericales; family Theaceae; genus Camellia; species Camellia granthamiana. The sequence continues at coordinate 17,671,071 of CM069905.1, read as the reverse complement.
ACAACCTTACAAACATTGTACACGCTGCACAAACGCAGAACACCATATAAAGTAAAATCAAGCTGATGATCACCCAGAAACAGTTAAGAAGTCATGAATGTGAGCTTTGGCATGAGCAAAAAAATGTCATAAAACTCAAGACCAAAATAATCCTGCTCATATGAAGCCTGTCATGTGTAATAGAATATGCTATTTAGAAAAGAAAAAAGAAAAAAGAAAAAATATATATATAGCGTGTAAGATATAATCTTTGATGTAATTATGTGCAACCAATTAGCTAAATATTTCAAGAACAGCTGAGTAATATGGACATGTATTCAGCCCACATCCAACAAACACAAGAAGAATAGCATCCTTGATGGTAATGACGCCAAGGATGCTACAATGTGATTATAATTCATACCAACAATTTCAAATCAGCAACTCAAACCCTATTCTACAATGTCAATCTATGACTTTGGGAATGTACAGCACATTCACATGTAACATGGAACAGTACTCTACTAAAGACTACACGGTGGCATCAAGAAAGTCAAAAGTTTTTTTTTTTTTTTTTTTTTTTTCTCAGGGCATCAAAGTAAATCACTACAGATACAAACAAATAAAGTAAGTAATTTTTTTGGCATTAAGAATATGAAGAACTACTCACTTGAATAAGCTCGTTGGTATAATAGCAAAAACTATTATTGCAAACAGCGTAACCTTGTTTGTTGGGATTTCTGCAGTCAAAAAATAGATGGATAAATGACAACATGAAAAAAATTAAATTAAATTAAAGCAACTCACATTTCTATAAATATGCTATAAAAATGAAAACAAAGTAAACAACAAAAAAGTTCATTAAAAAAAGTTCCCAAGGCAATTAAAAAAATGCACTCAGACAAGAAAAATGAATAAGAATTATGAGTCACCATTCAAGGAGAGATTGAGACTAAAAAAATCTTTAAAACATAAAAAGCAATGGATTACGACATAGATATCAAGACAAATTAGGTAATTAATATTTTTTTTCCTTCCTCAGGGACGATAGCCTCACCAGTAGCTTCCAAACAAAATGAACAGAGAAGATACTTGGTCCAACCCTTTCTCTTAACAACAGTAGTCAAACTAAAAACCGAAGTTCTGCCAAGAAGTAAAACAATGGCACCTCAAGGAATGTATGTAATACAGACGACACAAATTTCAGAATCCATCATAGGCTCCTAGCCGGCTGAGAATGTATGCAGAAGGTTTATAAATCCTAAATTCAACAAAGAGCACCACCATGTCAGCCAATCTAAGACTCATTACTTCAACAAAGTAGAAGTTGTCAGATCATATGATCTTTTCTCATTTTGCAAAGAATTTGCTAATAGCTTCCACAGGAACACATAACCATACAAGTTACAAAAACATAACACTCATATACAAGTTCAAAAACACTGTCGCATTATAATATTTTTAGCATGTTTCAGAAGCAAGTAGGACAGACCAGTATTACCAGAAAATGTTAATACCCCATACATTTTGGAACACACATTCCGAAACATGGTGCCACTTTCATTCCAAATAAGTAAATTAATCGATCCAAAAATATTTTCCTAGTTATTTCCTTAAGCAAAATGAAATCAAATACGGTGAAAGAAAATCTAGAGAGGGGAGTTTTGGAAAGACAAAATGCAAGAGGCCATAATGCTCCTAGCTAGAAGCTTGTTTTTACATGATTAGTTTGCAAAATAATATAATATGTTCCATTAGATATCCACTTGTTAACCAAAAATTACTCCCATGTCTGTAAGTGCCTCAATAAATTTTAATATCGTGATTTATAGGAGGAGCCTATCTTTAACGTATCACATTTTAGAGCATGTAAGGGTTTGTTTGGTTTGATTTTGGGAAAAATTTTTGGGAAAAATTCTTTATAAATAAATTTTCAAAAGTAATCAAATCAAACAAATTTTTCCAAAAAAAATTTTAAAATTTTGTTTGGTTTACTTATTTTCAAAATCACTCTCTCTCTCATACACATCAAATCAATCACTTTTTTTAAAACTCTCTCTCAAAAACAATTTCCCAAAATCATTTCTGAAAAAATGCAAACCAAACAAGTTTTCGTACTTTTTATCTCAAAAACTACTCTACAAACACAAACCAAACAAGCCCACTATGTCCCGGTTTCCGTTCCTTGTCCTGGAATGATTCACATTCCAAGTAACTTTGGGACAAAACATATTTTAAGAGTAGAGTACACACATACAAACTCAAAGATGATACTTCCTTCTATATAATGCCCACCTAAAAATATATCACACAGAACTGCTAAGGTAAATTTTAGTTGGCTAGGTAAGAGCAATAAACACAGGATCAACAACATAGGCACAAAAGAATTTGCTACAAGTTATTTGTGTCATACAAATCTGTTTCTACATATACATAGGTCATACCATTTATCAACGGAACCCAGCTCAGAAATGGCAGAGACTTTCCGAAAGGTTGAGCCCACCAATCAGCACCTGAAAAAGAATGGAATAATATTATTACAGTATAATACCGCCTAAAAAAAAGAAAAAAAAAATCAATGAATATGAGTTGCCAGCAGGTTGCCAGAGCTCGCCAGAAGGTTGCCGCCAGATAACCGGTGATAGCCACGATGGCCGGTGATGAGGTGGTGGGGTAGTGAGGAGAGTGAACACTTGCTTTAAAGACAAGTGACTTTTTTTCATTTCCAAAAATTTTGGAATCAATTCCATTGTTTTTAAAAACAAAATCAATATACCAAACAAGTTTCTTTTTCCAGTTTCCAAAAAAATGAAAACATTACCAAACGAGGCCTTAGGATTTATTAATTGGTTAACATATCAATATCTATAATGAATGCTTGAAGTATGTAAAAGGGCCTTAAATATGGTAAAGGGCCATACCAACTATAGCGGTAAAGAAATGGCACAAATATATCAACATCAGACCCTCCGTAGGCCCATTGATAACGGGCATAATAAGGGTATTGGTGAAATAACTACACAATGAAAGAGATATTGATAAAGCTGCTAACCAAACTCCAAATTATTAGTATAATCCGAAAAACCAATGGCAAAACAGAAATATAACTTCACATTGAAAACATGTAGAGATTATGATTTAAATAAATTAATAAATCTTATAAAAATAAACTGCATCAAAAGCATCAGTGCCGCAAAGCAAATTTTTAACCATTAAATATTAAAACATTTTAAATGGCTCCCATTCAAGGAATTCAAATCTAAATGTTGTGCCAAATCATGTATAGCCCCTTCATGGCCTTAATCATGTTGCAAGCAAGTTAATTATATAAAGTCCATCTCCCTATGAAATTCCTTTAGAAATGGAAATGGCATAGCAAAACAACTTTATTGGCCCACAATGAAAGTGGAAATATTATGATAACTGAAGCATCCACCATCCCACAATGAAAGTGGAAATATTATGATAACTGAAGCATCCACCATCCAAAAAACAAAGAAAAGAACAGAAAAAAGAAGAGGTGTGCAAGAATGAACAATCAAGTGTTTGTAACAAGGCAGAATTTAATAAACCAGTATTAGTTGGACTGCTTACTGCTCCCATGTTGCCAAATAAAACAGAACAGCTGTTATCACCCAGAACCAGAAAGTAGTCCCTCCAGACATAATAATACTCCCAAAGGCCAAGGACGCAAACTGATAAACATCATCAACAAAATATGAAAGAGATACACTTGCTATGGCCAACCAAAGACAATAACAGAAGTACATACCGCACAGGCAAGTGCATCACATCCTGCAGTAGTGTTTTATAACAAGAAAAAATTCAATCAATATTCTACATTATATATAAAAGAAAAAGCTCCCCCAGTGGACTAGAGGAACTCGTCCGTCTTGCTTGCTTCCCATCAACAGCATCAAAAGTCTGGCAGTGGTTTGAAGGTCAAAACAGAAATTTCTGAAAGGGAGTAAACTCCCCATCCAAAGACCAACTAATGGAAAGAAAATCCAACACAACAGTCATAGAAAAGAAGTAAATAATGTTTCTTTTCTCTTTCCCAAAACCAAAAGGTAAAAATGAAGTGTGTCTCTATGGGAAACAGTTTGTCATATATAGAAAGATCACAAAAACATTTTCATTCTATTGGTTTTTCCAATGTAGCTGAGCAAATGAGGTTTAAAAGCAACATATCTAACTAATTCTAGAATAGAATTGTATATGCAAATCAAGCAGCCATAGTACAGGTAAAATGTGAAAGCATACATATATACACGTTTATCTACACACATAGGCAAAGAGTTGTCTAATCATATCAAATTTAAAATTTTCAAATCTATTTAGAAATCAGAATCTGAAATAGCGCGAAGCAGGTCAGAGCTAATAAAATAGATGAAAAAGAGCAGGGCCCGATTGGCATTTAGCAGAACTTCTAAATATTCCCATAGTCCGTGACCAACGCACAATATTTCACCTGAATGTTGCCTCTAGCACGTGTAACTCACTAAGCATGAGATGTTTGAGAAGCAAAGGATGTTACTTCCTTTCATATCAGGCTCAGCCCTCCATTTTCTATCCCTGGTGCGGTGTGGGATAAAAAATTGCAGAAATATGTTTACCACATTACAAAATGAAAACTCTATACCCAAGCTGAAGCCATTTACCATATCTAAGTTTGTCCTTTGACTGAAATCACTAGTCCCACATCACAAAACTAATAAAACTAAGAGCCATATATAAGTTCCATTTACAAAAAAGTAGCCCTAAGCAGCAGATTGCATGGCTTCAATGACTGCAGATCAAACTTTTCATGTCTGGTGAAATTACCCTGAAATTTGGTCAACTTGCCAATTACCATCCCCATGTATGGGCTGGGAAAAAGTTTCCCCACAAACTACAATCATTGCTGCACATTGCAAAAGTATTAAAACTAAGAAACATGTATAAATTCCACTCTCATGTAAGTTTCACTCTCAGAGATGGGAATTTTTTACAATCATTGCTGGGAATAAGTTTCTCCAGCAACTACAATCATTTGCTGCACATTGCAAAAGTATTTACATAGAGCCAATCAGTTTATTAAAAACCATTAAAGTCTGGCAGGTTACCAGTAGATAGGTTCAAATTGCATTTTTATATATAGGCACCAAAACAATATCAGCGAGAGAGAGGACAACCTTTTTCATATTATTGAAAAGATACTTAGATCCATGCATCAAAAACATAAAAATAAAAATAAAATAACAGAAATTTTGTTTAAACTCCATTGTATGAAAGTAAATCACATAACGCTCATGCCTTATGGTATTGAATTGCTACTTTCTACTAAAGACAATAAGAATGGTATTTTCCTTCCTAAGTTAAAACCTTCAAGGATACTTAGCACATTACAATTAATCGTGTAGAACTGTACAATTTCTGTCTGCACCAAGTACAAATGACAGCAAAGACCAAAGAGCAATCATTATAGCTGTCATACCATCACATTGAGGAGAAGGAAATTTTTTTAAAAAGAAAAAAGGGCACAAGGAAATAAATGAGATAACACTAATGAAACCCAAAAGATATAATTCATCAAGCCATCCAAGACAAGCAAGTATGAACATAAACTGCAAGCACATAGCAGGACAGAAGCATATGATAACACTGCTTGTGGGAAATTTAAGCAGACTTGATATAAGAAGAGAAGCAACCCATGTGCAAAAAGGACCCATCTAGGAGGAATTGAATCCAGGCGAGGTGAACATATCTGCAACACTTACATGTGAAAATATATCTTTTAGTAACAACTAAATAATTACCATAAAATAAATAAATAAAAAGAAACAAGATCCATTCATTTTACTATAACAATGCAGAACACTAATATTACACACCCAAAATTTATATCCAGAATTTTACCCAAAAACATTAAAATCCAGATTCATTCCATGCATGGACCCTACAATACACCAACTAAATCTCAAACACAATTTTCCTTTTTGGGGAGATTTCTTGACAAAAAATTTGGGTGAGTAGATTTCTCAAATGTAAAATAAGGAGAAAACCAAACTTACACAGAATTGGAAAGCACCTACATTGTCCAAGAAGTAAAAACTCAAAATCTGAAACAACCCTAATTTGCAATAGCCCATAAAAAAATCAAAAGGGGAACACCCTTCAGACGGCAGATATTGACCAAAAATTTAAAACCTTGGTGAAGAAATAATAGCATTCATCTTTTCAGAACATAAAATAAGAGAAAAAAGAACAAACGAAAGCAAGAAACAATACCCAAATAAAAAATTAGCTGAATTCAAACTAGCTGAACAAAGAAATCATACAAAAATACATAGAAATGACAAAGGACTCAACCTGAAAAACAAACAATACTTGGAAAACAGAACATACGCCCAAAATCTAAGAATGACCCGCTTGGTTGCTGAGAAAACGTGTGTAATCAAAGAAACAGAGTTTGAATCTTAAATCTTTGGTCTAAGAGAATCTATTTTCTCTTCAATTTCTAAATTTATCAGCAATGAAGGATATAGGAAGTTATGAAATATACATAAAGAAAGAAAAATACAAAATAAATAAATAAAAAGAAATCCAGACAATCCAGCGTAGTGGTAAGGAACGAAGATTCAACCAGACACTAAAGATTCAAACTTTATTTTCTCAGTTTTCCTCAGTTGACTCAAAAGCTTAAAAAGCAACGAAAAATACATTATCAGATTTAAAATCTAAACTCTCTGCTTCTATTTTCCTAAATTTTCTCAGCAACCAAACAGACATATGCCAAAATACACATAAACAAAGCTCACCTGCACTTAGCAGCAATGGCGGCCAATCCAAATAATGGAAATCAAAGAGAAAACGTGAGACACAGAGATATAAACAGAGCTTTCCTGTTATAAGTTGAAAAAAATACGTAGATGAATCAGAAATGGTGAAGACGAACGGAGGCGCAGACGGTGGAGAGGCGACGACGGCTGACAGCAAGGTCGATGGTAAGGTGAGGTGATTGGCGCAACTGAGCTTTGATCAAATTCGACTGAGGTGTGTGAAAGAGGCGCGTATTTCTGATTTAGATGTGTTTGAATTAGTAAATTATCCCCTACCAACCTGGTCGGCTAATGGCTGTGTGCGAATTTAGATACCAAAACGACGTCGTTTTGTTATCAGCGACCAAATTATATTAGTTGCTGAAAGATCATACAGCTGTCGCCCAGATTTTTGGCGACAAAAAATGTAATTTGGTCGCAAAAAATTACTTATTTGCAACGAAAAAAATTTGGTCGGTAATATTAAAAATTTTCAGCTACGATATTTTAATTTGGTCGGCAAAAGTGGTCGCCAAATGTGTAAATTCTTGTAGTGTACGAGAGCTGAAAGTTGAGAAGCATGCCCTAAACAACTTTTTAATATGAACTTATGTGACATAATAAACTGAAATAAACTCAAGTTATTTCATCATAAATTACAAGCAACATATTATTTCTAATTAAACTAAAACTAGAAGTTAAAAGTTACAACTAATAAACTGAAAGAAACAGCTCCTAAATGTGTTCATACAACTTAAGTTAGGGAGGGGGACAAGTGTATTGTAGTGAGAAACAGGCAATGTGCATTACATAGATACAATATTTAATGGTTATGGATGGCCCACACATATGAAAAGTATACCCAGAATGAAAATGAAATCTCAGGGCATCCAAGGATTGCCAGTTTACTATCCTTTCCCCACTTTGCTTTTGGTAGATATAAAAAGATCAATGGACTTTGAACCATACAGTTGTGACATGAATTCATGTCACATTGATCTTTTCATCCCAACCACTGAGTCAAAATCCCAACCACTGATCTCTTTGACTCAGGTCCCATCTTGTTATCATAATCCCCATGATCAATAAACTTCTCTTCTTCCTTCTGGGCTTCACTATCTTCATCTGTAAAATAAAGATGGTTTTTACAAAAATGGATTACAGAATAGAGACAAAAAGTGAGTCCGACTTGTGAAATTCACTATATATGTAGGACCTGCCATTTATCTCACATCTTTGTAACCCAGTGAAAAATTATCTGTCCACTTACCTCTACTCTTTTAAGTGCAAAGAGTGGCAGCAATGTTAAACAAAGAAATCTAAAATTGTGCCCATTTCGTCCGAACTTTTTTTCTGATTGTTTTTTGTTGTCGTCGATTTGTTTTTGTTTTTGTTTCCATTTTTGTTTTGTTTTGTTTGCTTTAGTATTTTTAAAAATTTTCAAGTTCCAAAAAAACAAAAGAAAAGTAAAAATCCAAAAAAATTGAGGCCAAACAGGGATCATCATGAAAAAACGAAAGAATCTTTAACTCGATTTAACAAAAATTAATCCAAACTAGTCATGCAGCTGTACAGAGAAAAAATTTAAGCACGAAGAAATTTTAAAAACAAAAAAATTTAAAGACTAGTTTAAATAAGTGATGAAAGAAAATTATAGCTGAGGCAGTTGCTAGAGAAAATTCAGTAAGGCGCTTAACGCAGTCCTTCAATGCTTGGAGTTCAGCTTCTTTCTCATGGAGTTTAGATTGGGCCCAATGCAGTTCAGACTCTAGACCTACAATCTAGCTCTCTTGCTGTTCGATGAGCAAATGGCACAGTTTCTGATCCAGTTCAGATGGCAACACCCCACTCAATTGACAAGAATCATAAGTCTGGCCATCTGGTTTGTAAAATCCTTCGAAAGAAGCATCGTCTGTATTAAACTGAGAAGCACAGTTGTTTAGAAGCAAATTCATTTGCTAGAAGTACTTTCCTAGTGCGGTAAATAATCAAAGAGCCATAGAAACAAAAGAATCTTGTATCTCAAGGATGAGTATAAAGACATAAATGATGAGTCAATGCTAGTAAAAACAAAAATAAGGACAAAGCACACCTCACAAATGTCTGATATTTTTCCTTCAAATCCAGAAGCTTCTGTGGAGCACCCAAGAAGCTTTTGCAGTTCAGACTCGAGCTCTGCTTCCAGACGGTCCATCTCCAGCACCTCTTGCTGTGGCTCTTCTGTAAGAACACTACTTGCACATTCACCTTCTTCAGTTACAAAGACACCAGAATCTTGAACATGTATGTCTGTATTAAACTGAGAAGCACAGAAGTTTAGAAGCAAATTCATTTGCTAGAAGTACTTTCCTAGTGCGGTAAATAATCAAAGAGCCATAGAAACAAAAGAATCTTGTATCTCAAGGATGAGTATAAAGACATAAATGATGAGTCAATGCTAGTAAAAACAAAAATAAGGACAAAGCACACCTCACAAATGTCTGATATTTTTCCTTCAAATCCAGAAGCTTCTGTGGAGCACCCAAGAAGCTTTTGCAGTTCAGACTCGAGCTCTGCTTCCAGACGGTCCATCTCCAGCACCTCTGGCTGTGGCTCTTCTGTAGGAACACTACTTGCACATTCACCTTCTTCAGTTATAAAGACACCAGAATCTTGAACATGTATGTCGGTATTAAACTGAGAAGCACAGTTGTTTAGAAGCAAATTCATTTGCTAAATAATCAAAGAGCCATAGAAACAAAAGAATCTTGTATCTCAAGGATGAGTATAAAGACATAAATGACGAGTCAATGCTAGTAAAAACAAAAATAAGGACAAAGCACACCTCACAAATGTCTGATATTTTTCCTTCAAATCCAGAAGCTTCTGTGGAGCACCCAGGAAGCTTTTGCACTTCAGACTCGAGCTCTGCTTCCAGACGGTCCATCTCCAGCACCTCTGGCTGTGGCTCTTCTGTAGGAACACTACTTGCACATTCACCTTCTTCGGTTACAAAGACACCAGAATCTTGAACATTGTCTCTGTTCTCAGTGCTTGACTGAGGTATTGGTTCAGTATGTTTGCCTCTAGTTTTGAGCCATCTGATTTGAGGGAAACAACTCTTCTTCTTGTCTCTGTTCTGTTTTCTGTTCTGTTTCGCTTTCGTCCCTTCTTTCTTGGCGGATTGAGGCCGTGAGAGGCTCTCATGGTTTTCGAAGGTGGTGGTGGTGGTGGTGGTTGGGGTTGGGATGGTGGTGGTGCAGGAGAGGAGGGGAAGGATGCCGGAGTACCAAAAGGCGGCAAAAACCTTATTCATCTTTGAGAGAGAGGGACTGTGTAATCGTGTGCTCTGAAAGAAAATTAGGTTAAATGTAGTAGTGGTGTCACCAAAGGCAACGAACCTATATATGAATGAAGTGGTGCAATATGGAGGGAGAGTGATCAGCGGAGTATCCTAATTTGTTGCTCGAAATTATTGGCTCAAAATTAGCCCGGAATTGGTATCCTAATTTATTAGCTCGGAATTGATATCCTAATCAATCTTAATTTCTATAATTTGATATCCTAATCAATCTTAATTCTTATAATTTGGATGATTCTTATTTTAAAACTTATTAGGTAAAATTATTAGGTAAAATATTTATATAAAAAATTAGGATAAATTACACTGACACCCATGAGGTTTATATTTATTATAGTTATTCCCCTTACATTTGAAATACATTGACCCCTGTTAATTTAATTTTATGTGTAATAATCATTACGGTGAGGGTGAACTGTTATGCAACTTTAAACCTCATGGGACAATTTGTAATGAAACTTTAAACCTTATGGGGAGATGTAATTTCCCAAAGGTGAGGGAGAACTGTAATAAACATAAACCTCGTGGGGTGTCAGTGTAATTTACCCTTAATTTTTTGGATAAATTACATTAATACCCCTGAGCAATTTAATTTTTTTAAATACCAATTTTGCCCTCACCGGGTAAATTACATTGACACCCCTCATATTTTAGAAATTACAATCCCTCCCTAAGGTTTAAAGTAGCATTACCAATTGCCCCATCGGTTAGTATTAGTTGGAAAAAAAAAATAATAATTGAAAAAAAAATTAATTGGAAAAAAAATTAATTGAAAAAAAAAATTTGTTAGTAAAATTTTTTAATTTTTGTTTAAAAACCAACGTAAACTCATTTTTTGAACTCTTTCATTTTCTGCAACTTCTTCAGCTCTGTCTTCAGCTTTTCTCGCTCTTTCCTCCTTGCTTCAAGCTCCTCCTCTTTCATCTTCAAAGTCTCCTCTCTTGCCTTCAATAGCTCCTTAGTTTGCTCTTTCTCGATCCTCAACTGTTGAAGCTTTTCTTGTATTTCTTGCAACTCTTTCTCAAAAGATTGATTTTGTTGTTGTTGTTGTTGTTGTTTCGCTTTCGTCCCTGCTTTCTTAGCTTTCTTGGCGGATTGAGGCCGTGAGAGGCTCTCATGGTTTTTGAAAGTGGGAGGTGGTGGTGGTGGTTTGGTGGTGGTGCAGAAGATGAGGGAGATGATGCCAGAGTACCAAAAGGCGGCAAAAACCTTATTCATCTTTGAGAGAGAAAGAGAGAGAGAGACGGTGTAATGGCGTCAAACACTGTCGTGTGTTTTGAAAGAGAATTAGGTAAAAAGTAGCAGTGGTGTCACCAAAAGGCAACGAAACTATATATGAATGAAGTGGTGCAATATAGAGGGAGAGTGATCAGCGGAGTATCCTAATTTGTTGCTCAAAATTATTGGCTCGAAATTAGCCCGGAATTGATATCCTGATTTATTGTTTCAGAATTGATATCCTAATCTATCCTAATTTCCATAATTTGGATGATTCTTATTTTAAAACTTATTAGGTAAAATATTTATATAAAAAATTAGGGTAAATTACACTGACACCTCCTAATATTTATATTTATTACAGTTCTCCCTTTACATTTGAAAAATTACACTGATCCTCTGTTAATTTAATTTTATGTATGATGATCATTACGGTGAGGAATGAACTGTTTTGCAACTTTAAACCTCAAGGGGCAATCTGTAATGAAACTTTAAACCTCAAGGAGGGGATGTAATTTCCAAAAGGTGAGGGAGGAACTGTAATAAACATAAACCTCACGGGTTGTCAATGTAATTTACCCAAAAAATTAAGGGTAAATTACACTGACACCCTCTGAGATTTATGTTTATTACAGTTTCTCCCTCACCTTTGGGAAATTACATCTTCCCCCATGAGGTTTAAAGTTTCATTACAGATTCTCCCCCTCAGCAATTTAATTTTTTTAAATACCAATTTTGCCCTCACTGGATAAATTACATCGACCCCCCTCATATTTTAGAAATTACAATCCCCTCCCTAAGGTTTAAAGTAGCATTACCAATTGCCCCCTCAGTTAGTATTAGTTGGAAAAAAAAATTCATTGAAAAAAAAAATTAATTGGGAAAAAAATTAATTGAAAAAAAAATTTGTTAGTAAAATTTTAAAATTTTTGTTTAAAAACCTATGTAAACTCATTTTTTGAATTTACATTTTTTCCTCAAATTTACAAACTGAAACAACCATTTATAAATTTTAAAAAAATTTATCAAACAAGTTTTTATGACAGTTTTTAAAATTTTTGTAAATATAAATTGAAAATAAAAAATAAAATGATTACCAAACAAGTCTCAGAAGGTAAAAATGTCGTAAAATTAACAAATAATTAAATAAGTTACTAACGTAAGAAATGACTTATCAAAAGATTCTTAGACCATGTATAGTTTGATTTTTAGAAAAAAAATTTAAAAATTAAAAACTAATTTGGTTAAGAAATAAAAAATAAAAAATAATTATCATTTAAGGGTAAAAAATAATTATCATTTTAATTTTTGAGCAGGTTACATACATATGTATGGTCGTTTCAATTTAATTTGTAAAAAATTATTTCTAACCACTCGACAGATAAAAATTATATAAAAATGGTAATTATTTTTTATTTTTTATTTCTTAACCAAATTAATTTTTAATTCTTAAAAAAATTCTAAAAATCAAAGCATACATAGTTTAAGAATTTTTTGATAAGTCATTTCTTACGTTGGTAACTTATTTAATTATTTGTTAATTTTACAACATTTTTACCATCTGAAGCCTGTTTGGTGGGTCTGTTTGGTGACCATTCCATTTTCAGTTTTCAGTTTATATATTTTCAAAAATTTTAAAAACTGTCATAAAAACTTTTTTGATAATTTTTTTGGTTTATAAATGTTTGTCTCAGTTTATAAATTTGAGAAAAAAACATAAACTCAAAAAATGAGTTTACGTTTTCAGTTTTCAATTTTTTTTTTCAATTAATTTTTTTTAAATAACTTTTTTTTTTGAATTATTTTTTTCAAATAGTTTTTTCCCCATTATTATTTTTTTTCAATTATTTTTTTAATTAAGTTCTTTCAAATAATTTTTTTTCCAATTATTTTATTTAATTAATTTTTTTCCAATTATAATGTGTGTGATCCCATTGTCGTAAATAATAAAAATAAATATAAATATTTGAGGCCTGAACAAACATATTTTTTAGTTTATGTTTTTAAATTTTTTTAAACATTTTATTCAAATCAAACGCGTTTGTAATTTATGTTTTTCTTAAAATAAATAAAAACCAGTTTATAAAATTTTTGTAAACATAAACAAAAAACGTAAACGTTACCAAACGCTACCTAAGAATTTTGTATTCAGTTTTCAATTTATATTTACAAAAATTTTAAAAACTATCATAAAAACTTATTTGATAATTTTTTTGATTTATAAATGGTTGTCCCAGTTTGTAAATTTGAGGAAAAAATGTAAATTCAAAAAATGAGTTTACGTTAATTTTTAAACAGAAATTTAAAAATTTTACTAACAAAAAAATTTTTCAATTAATTTTTTTTTCAATTAATTTTTTTCCCAATTAAATTTTTTTTCAATGATTTTTTTTTCCAACTAATGCTAACCAAGGGGGCAATTGGTAATTCTACTTTAAACCTTAGGGAGGGGATTGTAATTTCTAAAATGTGAGGGGTGTCAATGCAATTTACCCAGTGAGGGCAAAATTGGTATTTAAAAAAATTAAATTGCTGAAGAGGGGAATCTATAATGAAACTTTAAACCTCAGGGAGGGCGATGTAATTTCCAAAAGGTGAGGGGGGAACTATAATAAATATAAACCCTAGAAGGTGTCAGTATAGTTTACCCAAAAATTAAAATGATTAGATATTAGGGTAAATCCCAAATCAATGTTTGTTGCACCATTTGGTCCTGCGGTTTATTTTATAAACTAGTAGGTTCTATCAAAATGGTAAAGACGCTTGGGCCCATGATGTTAGTGCGTGTCTTGTCTTGCAAATTGTAAGGGGTAATTGTGGGGTTTTGATGATGTTAAATTTACTAAATTGACTATAAAGTGTATTGTAGGGAAAAATTAGGATTAGGATGACTGGGTGGATGGGTGATTCATTTCTATGTTTTTTTTAGAGTGAGACATCAATACCCAACCCAACTGTTTCCAATGATTTAATCTATATTTTATGATCGAACTTATGATGATCTTCAGAGGACCCCCCAACTCTTCCAAATTCCAATGGAGGAGGTGAACATGACCCACTTCGCCACCATTACACTCTGCGCAAATAAATACCAACTATAAAAAATTAATAATAATAATATCAACACAAAATAATTACGTAGTAATAGAAGTATTAAATTTTTATTTTTATTTTTTTGGGTTAAAACAAAGCATATCACTAAAAATTAATGAATAGTCTGGGACACAAGAAGTATAAAATTTATTTATATAATCTAATGCATAAATTATTTATATTTCTATTATTTTATAATTATTTTGTGTTAATATTATTTTTCTCCAGTTGTCAAATGAAAAAACCTATGGTTTATGCTAAATCACATTATAAGTGCTAGAAATAATCTTTAGTCATAATACATAATTGAATTTACTCTCCAAACAAGATCTTTGTTTCTTGGTAACCACAAATATATATAAACATAAAAATTTATATAAGTACATACTATATACTAAATTCATTTTAATTTGAGTCTATACTTTACTAATATGAATGCAACGTTCACTTTCTAAAATTATATATGTAAAAATATATATGTTTTATAACACAATTCCACCACATATAATCGAAGAGCTTATATAAGCGTTTGAGAACTAGATTTTTCATGTATTTTCTTTTCTTTAGATGGAAGAATAAGCATCAAATACTTCAATTACATCCATCCAACTTAAGCACCAACCAGCCTACTCAAAATTTAAGGGGAAAAAAGCCAATAAAATTTTTCTTTTTTCCTACTATAAATTCTCACCATCCAAACACACAAACCTATATGTTTCAAAATTTACTTTTTAGTGAAGAACAACTAGGGTATTCCACATACAAAAATGCTTTAGAGCTCTAATATAAGAGCTCTAATAGCTCTAATAGGAAGGTGGGACCCACACTGATGTGATGTTTATGCCTTACTTTGTTTTTTTTTTTTTTTTTTTTTGCTTGGACACATCACTAGAGCTCAAATTAGAGCTCTAGATTTAGAGCTCTCTAGCATTTCCCATTCCACATATTCATAGGAACAAAAAGGGTAGGCTTCCAACCATCCATGGCTCCACCTGTCTCTCTCTCCGTCTCTCTGAGTAACTCTCTCTCTCTGCAGTAGCAACCACCACACACTACATCCTTTGGCGATGTTTGGGAACAAATCTTTTAGGTTTTTTTTGTTTTTTTCACTAAAAGACAAATTGGTTACAAAATCAAAAAAAATAAATCCAAACAAAATATCGCATCAAATCTCATAATCATTTCACTTTTTTCTCTCACAAACATCACATCCAATCATAAAAAAATCCAACTATCTTCCCAAACACAAAAAAAAAAAAAAAAAAATTCCAATAATATCTTACAAGTAAAAAAATCTACAAAAAAATCCACTTCTCAAACACCCACTTTATATATACAAAAAAGCTTCCTACCTCCAGCTGGGGGTCGACCCCCAGTGACACCTCACTAGGGGATTGGTCTAAAAAAAAACATTTTTTTTTTTTTTTTTTAATGTTTTCAGCGAATAGGGGGTCGCCACCTCACTGGGGGTCGACCCCCACTGGGTGTATAAATCACCGCTGTTATATATATATGCAGAACTTTCCAAAATAAACCCTAAGGCCTCTTCGAACTAACTTCTGGTAAGGGATGGGTAATTTAGTAATCACAGTATGAGTGGATTGATAAATATTATTTCTTTTCCAACAAGAAAACAAAAAGTCAACAAAGGTTTCAGGCACCCTTTCTTCTGGCACTGAAAAACAGAGCAAAAAGAAAAGAAGAGAAAAAAGTGAATAGTATGAATAGTAAGAAAGTCAATCAGAAATCACTGAACTGTAAAGAGCTCGAGACACTAGGAAAATAAATGTTATTAGGCAGTGTATACTTGCAATTATTGCAATTATATGTTACGAGATGCCATAGCATATTGCAATTTTAATATGAATAATTCTACGAACCAGACAAAAAGAAGCAAAAATTACCCAAAATCTGAAATCAAAAGTCCAGATTCATAGATGATATGGTCTCACACATACAACTTTGATTTTACACTATAAATTTAACATTCTGGACATTTTTTTGGTTTTGTTTTCATGGTCCATAGATTTTTTTCTTTTAATATGTCAAGACAAACAAAAATATTTTAAAACATAAAATTCTTGATATAGGCAAGAGATTAAATGCCCATTTATTTGGTGTAACTACTGAAAATTGATAATAAAAAAATAGTTAAAAACACTCTTTCTCCATATATCCAATAATTATTTTTTTAAAAATTATTTAAGTTACTCATAAGCTATAAGTAGAATTATTATCAAACAATCTTGACATGGATTCACAACATAAAAATAAAAATAAAAATAAAAATAAACCAATGAAACAAGCTATAAGCAACACTAAACACTATAATAACTTAACAGATTGTAGATCATAACTTTCAATAATATTCAAGAAAAATAAAAGATATTTTTCAAATAAAAACAACTTCCTACGAGAGCTGAAAGCTGAGAAGCATGCCCTAAACAACTTTTTAATATGAACTTATGTGACATCAAATAAACTGAAATAAACTCAAGTTATTTCATCATAAATTACAAGCAACATATTATTTCTAATTAAACTAAAACTAGAAGTTAAAAGTTACAACTAATAAACTGAAAGAAACAGCTCCTAAATGTGTTCATACAACTGAAGTTAGGGAGGGGGACAAGTGTATTGTAGTGAGAAACAGGCAATGTGCATTACATAGATACAATATTTAATGGTTATGGATGGCCCACACATATGAAAAGTATACCCAGAATGAAAATGAAATCTCAGGGCATCCAAGGATTGCCAGTTTACTATCCTTTCCCCACTTTGCTTTTGGTAGATATAAAATGATTATCATTTCATTTCATGTCACAACTGTATGGTTCAAAGTCCATTGATCTTTTCATCCCAACCACTGATCTCTTTGACTCAGGTCCCATCTTGTTATCATAATCCCCATGATCAATAATCTTCTCTTCTTCCTTCTGGGCTTCACTTTCTTCATCTGTAAAATACAGATGGTTTTTACAAAAATGGATTACAGAATAGAGACAAAAAGTGAGTCCGACTTGTGAAATTCACTATATATGTAGGACCTGCCATTTATCTCACATCTTTGTATCCCAGTGAAAAATTGTCTGTCCACTTACAACTACTCTTTTAAGTGGAAAGAGTGGCAGCAATGTTAAACAAAAGAAATCTAAAATTGTGCCCATTTCGTCCGAACTTTTTTTATGATTATTTTTTATTGTTGTTTTTGTTGTCATCGTTTTGTTTTTGTTTTTGTTTTTGTTTTTGTTTTTGTTTCTTTTTTTTTGTTTTTTTTTTTTTTTTTTGCTTTAGTATTTTAAAAAATTTTCAAGTCCCAAAAAAACAAAAGAAAAGTAAAAATCTAAAAAAATTGAGGCCAAACAGGGATCATCATGAAAAAACAAAAGAATCTTTAACTCGATTTAACAAAGAATTAATCCAAACTAGTCATGCAGCTGTACAGAGAAAAAATTGAAGCATGAAGAAATTTAAAAAAAAAAAGATTTTAAGACTGGTTCAAATAAGTGACGAAAGAAAATTATACCTGAGGCAGTTGCTAGAGAAAATTCAGTAAGGCTCTTAACACAGTCCTTCAATGCTTGGAGTTCAGCTTCTTTCTCATGGAGTTTAGATTGGGCCCAATGCAGTTCAGACTCTAGCCCCACAATCTGGCTCTCTTGCTGTTCGATGAGCAAATGGCACAGTTTCTGATCCAGTTCAGATGGCAACACCCCACTCAATTGACAAGAATCAGAAGTCTGGCCATCTGGTTTGTAAAATCCTTCGAAAGAAGCATCTTCGTTCTGCACAACACAAATTATGTCTGTATTAAACTGAGAAGCACAGTTGTTTAGAAGCAAATTCATTTGCTAGAAGTACTTTCCTAGTGCGGTAAATAATCATAGAGCCATAGAAACAAAAGAATCTTGTATCTCAAGGATGAGTATAAAGATATAAATGATGAGTCAATGCTAGTAAAAACAAAAATAAGGACAAAGCACACCTCACAAATGTCTGATATTTTTCCTTCAAATCCAGAAGCTTCTGTGGAGCACCAAGGAAGCTTTTGCAGTTCAGACTCGAGCTCTGCTTCCAGACGGTCCATCTCCAGCACCTCTTGCTGTGGCTCTTCTGTAAGAACACTACTTGCACATTCACCTTCTTCAGTTACAAAGACACCAGAATCTTGAACGTTGTCTCTGTTCTCAGTGCTTGACTGAGGTATTGGTTCAGTATGTTTGCCTCTAGTTTTGTATGGACTTGTACTAATTTCAGTTTTAGAACTTGAAACTTGCAGATTACGTGATGATTTTCTTCTAGAAAATTCAGTTTTTAATTCTTGAACAACTTTTGTAGTCTCATCCACTGCCGTGTTCAGCCTACTGATTTCAGCCTTCCCAGCAGACATCATACACATGATTCCAACACCTAGTCCCCAACTGAAAGTTGAATTGTCTATAAGGAATAATATGAATTAGATATGTAGAAGTAGAATTCAAAGCTGTCAAAACTGTTGTACTCTTTTGTAGCAGAAACTGCCAGAGAAAGACTAATTCATCACAAAGCAAAATAGGTGCAAAGATGCAGAAATTATAAGTTATTCGCTGTGAGAATGTAAACCATCTGACACATTTTTGTCTCAATAACTTCACAAACATGTAACCTAGTGATTTCAACAAACATGAATGGTGTTGCCACCCTGTTCACTCACTGGATTCTTTTGCATATAAATGCCAGCCCATATGTTGGAGGTTATTATACATGGAGCCAGGTATGGGCATCGGGTGCAGGTATGTGTCTAAGTGTCCAATTCATCTAATCCCATGTCATGCAACAAAAGTATTTGTAATTTTTACTATACTTCATTAATTTTCTAACATAGGTTGGAGGATTGGTACAATTATTTATACATCTATCACTTGTAGAAAAAGTACCTATCACAAGCATGGATGGAATTGACAATATCATTCTGTCTAATAAAAGGGATGACAAGCTGAAGTTGGACTTCTCAAGTAACATCATGATGGTGCACTCAAGTAAGAGATGCGGTAGCATGTATTTACTAGCTTCCCCCAAAAAATCATCAAACACTAAAATGTGATGAAAAATGCTGCAATATCCTCTTGTGGGACAATGGGATCAGCTATTGATATGGACATGGATCACACAACAAACATCCCTGCTCAACATTTGGATTTTGGTTCTGTTTATACAAATATATGAATAACAATAAATAAAAGAAGTGAGTGATTAAGACTATAAAGTGATTTGAGATGAAATACTTTCAACAAAATCGATTGGTTAAAATCTTTGTTGTCTTAGTGAGAGCACCATTCGCAAGAAAAATACATCTGAATTAAGTGTCATGCACATGCTAGGTGATGAGCTTCTTTCCTTTCTGAAAACTAGATTCAAGTGTCACTAGATTTCAAAATGTGCATTAGAGAGTCATAAGAGAACTGAAACACCTCTGAAGTAAAAGTATTTCTGGAAAGACCAATTGGTTTTTGAAAACTATTGTTTGTATCTTGCATACCACTAAAGGATCACTACTCACGAGTGGTTCCTCAAAAAAACTTGAGTTCTGAATTTCTCTTGGCAACAGCATATTGAGAAAATAGTATTCTCTTGTAGATTAGTGCATTGGAATAGCATTATTGGCGCCATTGAAATATGAAGACAGATTCAAGCTACTGATCAAACCCCGCATATTGAACTTAACAATGGGAAGATGACACATATCTTCCACAGGTTTGCTCGGATCACATTCAAAAAATGTTTTCTAAGGATTTAGATCACAATTTCATACATACGCTTCAAACAAAATGTGAATTTCACCTGACAACAGGGTGTCATCAACTTTCATACATTATAGTTTCATTTGTAGATATCCCTCATAATTGACAGGCAACATTAACAAGAAATGACCAAAAATAGGAACTATTTGCTGAAAACAACTTTGATGGGCACAATCATAAAACTTAGAAAACAGTCAGTTCCCCCAATAATACACAGACAAAAGGGAAAATTATATCGGTAGTCCCTAATATTTTAGCCATAAAACTTAGAAAAACAGTCATTCCCCCCCCCCCCCTCCCCCCAATAGTACATAGGCAAAAGGGAAAATTACATCGGTAGTCCCTATATTTTAACCATTGTGTCATTTTGATCATTGTAATTTCAATTGACTCGATTTTGACCCTCAATTTATCATTTTGTCTCAATTTAGTCCAATTAATTACAATGGTTAGTTTTTTTGTTTTTTTTTTTTGTCCTTTTATATAATATGAAAACGGAGCACATAAGTAGCATGTGTTATGCTTTTATACGCAAAATTGTAAACTTATTCAACTCAATGAATTAATCTCAACCAACCTAGCTATCATTTTCCTACCAATTTGACACAAAATCTAAAATTTATAGTTAAAATCGAGCTAACTGAAATTATAAGAACCAAAATGACACAAATAGCAAAATGCAGAGACTACCAATATAATTTACCCTAGACAAAAACAAATATGGAGTTGATCAATTCACATCCACACCCGATTAGTATCAAATTTGACACAAATATATTCATGCATATACTTCATGTGTGTGTGTGTGTGTGTGTGTATTTAAGTATATATGTAACAGGAATCCAACCTTTGGAACAACATGATTCGCATTTTCCGGGGGAATTCTTGCTAGTTCGCCTCTTCTTCAAGCAAACAGCGAATTTCTTTCCACTCTTACTCTGATCAAAACCCCCACATTTTCTCTCTACTTTTTCAAACCCAGAAGTCTTAAACCCCTCTCTATTTCCCCCCGATTTCTTCGACCCAAATCGAGACCCAGTTTCTCCCTTCGACACAGGACTCGAAAACATAAATATCGATCCATCACCAACTGCTGTTGAGCTCTGCGTCTCGGACTCGGATTTGCAGTCATTGCATGATTGAAATGCGAGAGGGATTGCAAGTTGGGGTTTGGAAGGAGGAGTAGTCAAGTGTTGTTGCTCTTTGGATTGATCACATTTTGTGTCAGCTTCAATGTTGGGATCATCGGAATTGGTGGTGGTGGTGTTGAGGAAGTGTTTTGCGAAGAACCCAGATCCAGCTACTGCTGCAGCTAACATTACTTGCCACATTGTGGTTGATTTGCAAACAACAATTGCCGGAGCATTTGGTTTTAGAGAGAGAGAGAGAGAGAGTTTGAAAAAGTGACACTGGGATGGGGTAGGTAGGTAGGTGTGAGAGTTGGGAGGGACTATGAGGATACACGTGTTGCCAAGGCGAGTGAGATTAACATCTCTCTATAGTGTGGAGTCTGTCTGTGTTTTGCTTCCTTCACGTGCTTCCCGCTTTCAGCAATTTTTTAATCCTCTTCTATTTGGCGCTTTATTTAAATCTTGTTTTTATGATTCAAATAATCTATTTTGTTTAAAAAAATATATTATATATTATAATTACTGAATTTATCTAATGAACGATATACACAAAACGTCTAATAAAATAATTAGTTTGAATTAGTAAACGAAATTCATGATAAATCCTATGGTCCCAAACAATACACCATCCGTGTTGTTATTTATTTTCTTATTTTTAAACCGGTGATATTATCCTGCCTAAAACATTAGAAAAATAATAATAATTATATATTAAGTTATTATTTACCCATGATCATAATTGGGCTTAAAAGCCTAATACCTGCCCAAGTTATTATTAACACGTGATCATAATTGGGCTTAAAAGCCTATAACCTGCCCATCAAATTTTTACTCAACTCGTTGGTTAATGAGTGTGGTAAAAAATAAAATTTTATTTGACATTAGATTGATATCGTTATAAAGTCAAAAAATTATTATAATTTTTTGTATCATTCTTTTTATTTTTTTACATATATTTTCTTAAATCCTTTTTCGATGTACCAAAAAAAACATATATTTTCATAAAAAATCAAAAATATTAACTAAAATAATCACCATAAAAAATTTGGGAAAAAAAACCCCAAAAGAAAGCCCATAGTAATGCATTATATTTTTACAGTAAAAATATTTTTACTTTAATGGTAACGACAAAATGAAAAGAATGTACCATTAAACTTTTGCATCCAGCTCACTTGCTTAGACAGAACTGTGTACCAAGGAGAAGAGGCACAAATTGAAGGATAGTGGAACAATCCAGAACATTCCGGCATAATTGAGAAAATGTTGAATATTTGTACATAATTCTAGAATGTACATAAATAATTCCAGAAGCTACTAAATACCTCCATTAAATTTTTCACTACACTTTTTTCTTATAATGAAGTAGGTGTAAAAAGAAAATAAAATACTACATGAACATATAAAATTAAAAAATTAACCTATTATGACCAATATAAGCCCTAAAAAATTGCGCATCTTTCTCTCCACTTTCTTTCTTTTCTCATCAAATCCTTTAATCCGAACGAGCTCTGTAACCTTGAAAATTCATTAACTTCCTCAACATCACCCTTCTCTTTCAAGTACTCCAGACACAGCCAAAGTGGGCTTGCTTGGCTTCCATCTTGACTTGGGTGGAAAGGAAATGGTGGGCCAAGAGGGAACTCTTCAATTCTTTTCCTTCACCTTTTTCCTTCTTTCCTACCAATGTCAACTAGTAGTGGTTATACTTTGCAGATATTTACACGAAACATAAATATTTGTTTTTCATGTTATCAAAATAATCCTCAATAAAATGTACATACCTTGCAATCTGGAGAAACAAATAATCTCTCGCTCTCTGTGAATCTATTAGGAATCACCAACATCAACTTTTTTTAGCAAACAACTTGATGGTAACAATCTTCATGTCCAGAAGAATGCCAATGACCAACTAGAAATCAATTCCAAACACTTCCAAATGAATGCAGAGTCACTGAAAAAGCAAGTAAAATGCACTATCGCTATGCAACCATTCTCAAAAACCTCTTGATGTTGCAGTAAGTCATTGTGTACATTTTCATGGCACGAGTAATGAAGGTTGTGGTGGTTGAAACTAAGAACTTCTAATGATTCCAGCCCGTGATGGGGTGTTTACTTTCCAGAAGATTCACTTGTTCACTTGTGCAAGTAGAGTGGCATCCAATTATAACCAAGACAAGACTCTTAATAGCACAAATTTAAATCTGTACAGCATAGCACTAGAATAATAAACTCATTAAAATTATATGGTATCACTGTAGTTTGTGGTATGACCGCAAAGTTATAATCAACCTAAAAGCCATGGAATAATTGCTACACTTTACCACCTTGAACTATAATAATTCAATTTGAAACTAATGTCGTTAACGAAAATGGATATTTTACATATTTACCACTACAATAATTCACTTTGAAACTAGTGCTTATTGTTTGAAAACACACTCTTACTTGGATAACATAGTTTACAAAGCTCAATGAAATAAATTTACAGGCCCTATGTAAACAATAATTGGCTTTTACTGCCATTCCATAGGGCAGAAGAATCAGATGTCAATTACACTTACATGCATATATGCACCAGAAGTAATATTCAAAACTGCACTTACTTGACTGGGAGCAAAAAAAAAATCCATAGACGTGTTAAAAAGTAGCTTCTAGGTGACAGATCACAAGACCAGTCAATATTTAGATTCAAAAAATATATATATATATCCAAAAGAAAAATTAAAAAGTTAAATGATAATACAATACAACGTAAATCCAACACTGTACAGTGCTTAGATGACGTTGTTAAAATAAATTCATAAGATTAACAATAATACTAATATAATAGAAGTAAAATCATCGAGGCACGAAGCCCATTCATCAAATTTTGCCTTAAGCAAGAGTGAGAGTTTCATGTATCCCATTCATCAAATTTTCATGTATCAATCAACAGAACTGATAAACCAAAAAATTAACTATTAAATAGCTCATCTTAGTAAAGCTGTAGGTAAGAAGTACCAATTGATTTCTTGCACAAACTTTTTATTTGTATAAAATGAATATCTTACCCACACAATGATCACCTACAATCAACGAGTGAGTACTGACATGAAGTAACGCCATGTGGCCATCTGTATGCCCCTGAATAAGGAAAATTTTCTAAAGTTAACATGATGTAGCATGTGATGTCTCAAAATGAAGAACAATAGTACATCCGAAAGTTAAATTACAGAAATCCCAAGAAACGTAAGGGAATAAGATGACAAAAAGTTATGGAACATACAACTATGATCAAACTGAAAATGACCAAAATCCCTTATGCATTTTGTTAAGAACTTGCGACTTATTAATCCACATATTATGGAAAGTTGACATGAAATTTGGACTAACATATATTATCAGAGCATCTTTCTGGTCAAGGATTGTTAATTGGCCCAAGCTAGACAAATGCCCACACAAAATACCCAAGTATCAGGCTATGAGCTTAATTGGAGTTTAGGCTAATCTGCGTTTGCTCAAAACTCAATTCCAACATCTAATTTGTGTTAATATCAGGCTTGCTTAGCTTAACATGATAGCCAGATACATGGAATCTGGCACACATATCAGGTGCAGCTATAGAAGAAAGTTTAAAACTATGCTTTTCAAAAGAAGCAATCATGTAAATAAATATTACTGGGGCACAAATGACTCTCAATCTCTGACCACCAATGCAAATCCCTTCTCCTCCTGAAACTGGGGTATGGCCAAGAGACCAATGATCGGTACAACATGTATTCATCATAAGAGCATACATCGTTAATTTGGAAGGAAAAAGACCACACCCTATTAAGAACACCAAGAAGTAAAACACAGCCAGTCTTATTTTGGTGCAAATTGATAAATTATGCTCCAATAAAAAATAGTACTTAATTTAATCGCAAGATTTGAGTTGTTATTTTAACAGAAGAAAGCATACAATATACCATGTCCATTTAGAACAGACCAGATAATGTTTAATGGTTCATGATTTTATAAAGAATACTTCAGTTAAAAATGTTTTAGCAGTTTACTAAACGATATTATGTCAGTCTAGGCTTGTATTTCCTTTAGTGTGCTGTGAAAAGATTTTAGATGTTCACATGGAAACAAAATGCATAATCAATCATAGGTACTAAAAAAGTGTGTTTATCATAACAAGAGGAATGGTCACACTGACTTTAACAGGTACAAGAGGGCACAAAAATTTACCACAATAGCCACAAGAATTGACAGCTGAACAAACCAAATCTGGCTGCCCAGACTACCACTGAGATTAAAACCACATAACGAACAAAGAGCCAGAGATCAAGTTCTGAGCGTTGATCAAAAAAAAAAAAGAGAGATCAAGTTCTGGGCACTTGGTTCTCAACTCAAAACACGTATCTTTTAATTTTGTTTTTACATAAATTTTGCTTCCTTTCTATAAACTCCATCAGAATAATAAATGGGGCATCACCTCCGCGAATGTGCATTCTTTCCTCAGCCATACATTCATCGACTGTGTGCTCACAATATTGCCATAATCCATGAATGACATAACAGAGTGTCAGTGCTGGATTAGGCTACACGGAATACCATGGAGGAAGGGGAAATGATAAGGAAGACAGTATATGTTGATTCACCGTTCACAGTTTCCTTTAGCACATCTACATTTCTATGGAAAAGTTCACTTCCTGCTGATCCGGTGACAGGCCATCAGTACTTTATCCCAAGCAGTTATCACCATGAAACATGCTTCCTTACATAAAGTCTCGGGTACAAAGATGCCATAAAAAAGGAAGGCTAACAAGACCACCTCCAGTCACGCAGCAATTTATATCTTGAACCCCAGGACAGAAAGTCATAAACATCTCAATATGCTCAGAAATTAGAATCCTTTGGGTAGAGATGTTTCAAACAAAAAAAAAGAAAAGACTGGAATTATTTCAACAGAAGAATGCTAACACGTTATACTGAAGATCAGTACTGCCACCCACTAAATTATGAGGCATATTAGTCAGATACCATTTATCCCTAAAATCTGCAGTAAGGGTGTTAATTAAACTACATGGCAGATTTCCAACCCTTAAATCCCACAATTCATTGTTAATCAGGATGATAATTTTGCATCAGCTTGTCATTATCTACTGATACAAGGAGCCAAGAATGCTAACACTACTTTTGGATTTCTGAAAGGATTAAAGCACTTGTTGACGATGTGATGCAAGATTAGAACCACATCTGCAAAAGACACTATTTTTGGATCACCCTCACAGAACTCTATTTCTTGTTTTTAATTAAATCGTCAATTTTGTTTCATGTGACAAAGTATTGTGCATATTTTAAATGAATACCCTCAACTTCAAAATATATTAGCTATTGTTCTTAAACAGTTCAATCAAATATCTTAATCGCAACATGACCAAGCAATCTCCAAACACCAGTGTTATAGTCTTCCACATTCACAAACTAACTGCCTACACCTTACAAAAGTCTTCAGTCTAAGCCCCACCCCAAAAACGATAAATAAATAAACAAAATCTGAAATATATATGTAGACAAGAAGGAAAATTAAGATGCCAAGGGAGTTGACTTCTAAAATAAAGAACTAGCTATGCATACATGGCCTTGATCAAAATTCTTTCCCAAGACAAGAAATCAAGCAAAGGCCTCAAAGGAATAGGGAGGTTAAACAAAGGAAAATTGTAGGCTGTGTTTAGTTGTGTTCTCAAAATATATTTCCACCCTTTGATTTGCACATGATATTTGTTTACAGTTTTCAAAAATTAATTCCACGCTCACTTTTGAAAACTCTGGCCAAGGCGGGAAAATTTGGGCTAACCAGACGTTCGACCGGTTGTCCGACCGGACATCCGGCCAGTTGACCGGAATAGTGCAATTTTTTATTTTTATTTTTACAATTGCCACCTGTTATTTTTTATATTTTAAATAATAAAAAAAAAATGGAATTTTTAAAAAAAATTTATGAACTTTGAATAGAATTTTGAGTTGTATGTTTGATTATGAGTTATAAGTTTTTGTATCAAATATCATATGTCACGTTAAAAATTCCCCATTCAATTCAAAACTCATTCACCAAACAAATTTTCCACACTCAAATCATAATTCCAAAACTCACAAACTCAAAATACAACTCTATTCTCAAATCATATTTAGAAAACTCTATCAAACGCTACCGTAACCTTTTCGAATGCGACCCATGGTGTTCTCATGAGCCAAAAGTATAGCATCAGGATTGCTATTTTGACCGACTGATAGACCTACACCAAACCATCAAACAGAAGATCATAGTCAATTTAGCACCAGTTAGGTAAAACAACATGTAAATCCAAATATTTTAGAAGAAAAATTCCAATAAATATTAGAAAATATAAAGTAACTAGTTTTTAGGTAATAGTAAAAAATTAAATTTTCAAAAAAGACAAAACTTATTTGGTTGCCAAGTGGTGTTGGTATGCTGTGTCAACAACTAAGTTTGGGGATTAAGCCTCACTACTCTGTTCCTTGTACAATTGATACTATATGTATTTTCCTCTAAAGAAAAAAGAACAACAGAAATATATGTATACGTATTACATACCAGTGTTACCCAAAAATGCTAATATCCTAGTGAATTACGTTTTGGAACGCATGTTCCAAAACATGGTAAACTTTCATTCCAAAACGGTAAATTGCAATTCGAAGCGATCCCAAAAGTTGCTTCCAATATAAATCCTTGAAAGTTTCCTCAGTAAGAATAAAAATCAAATATAATGAATTAAAATTTAATGTGAATGAAGTTTTGACAGGACAAAATATCAAAAATGCTCATATAGAAATGTGTTTTTATATGATTAATTTAGAAAAACAAAAAATTACATTTTATTGGACGCCTAATTGTTAAAAGAAAATTATTCTAGAAGTACGTTAAATTATTATAATGTAATCTATACAAGTCTACCCATATCGTACCACATTTTAGAGCATATAACATACCACATTCTCGTTCACGTTCCACATACCGGAACGATCCATGTTCCAGGTAACACAGATTCATACATATGCATTACTGTTATGTACAAATGTGTATAAACAATGTGTATACATGAAAGTTCTTGGGCCAATCCTCAAGCACTCTTCCCGTGTCGGGGCCAAGATAGGATGGGCCTTAAAATGGCCCTTTTTATTAATTTTTCATAACATTACCTATGCATATCCTTTTCTCTGTATTGGAGAATGGGGATCGGCATGTTTGAATCCTGTGTGAAATGAAACATGTCTCCTTTCCCGTAGATCAATTTTAGAAGTCTTCCTATTGATCCTGTCTGAGTTGTGTTCATTATGACAAAAAATTATGTCAAGTTCCAAAAGAAGTTGTTTCCAGCTCACTGGTTTAAACATCAGCTAAAACATTCCACTTGTAAAATCAGTAATAAAATAATATACATAATGATTAAAATATATGGAAAGGAACAACGTAACTGTTGCTGAAACTTCAGATATTATCCTTAATTGATAGAAAGAACAAGAAATATTCAAGTAAAACAGTGTACATAATATTTAGCAAATTATCTGTAAATGGACTTAATTCCAGCACGGTTCGACTTATTAGCCAACCAAGGCAAGAATCTAGATGGCAATGAAAAAAATGTCAAAAGGGCACCTTCGTAATGGACCAGGGGGTACCTGGTCAGACTCAACCTAAATGTCAGGGCCTCAAGACCTCTTGTTACCCATAAGGATTTTTTTTAGAGAAAATGCAAGAAATAAATCGTGAAGTTTTACCTCCATAGACTTCAGACATGATCACTCTAGCAAATCCAAGATCAAACTAGAACTTTCTGAAGATTGGGCATGATGTTGAACCTGAAGATCGCGTCATCACTAATTTAACCCCACCAATAGTTCACTCATGAAGCTTATCTTTGAACGGAACATAACCAGCATCCAGCATCTGCAACCACAATTCCTCTAGCATCGAGTATATTTTGTCCCTTTCTGAATGCAAACTATCTTCTGCCAAGAAAACATGGATGTTGTCTTTAACTTCAATCCAACTCTGACCAGGAACTTTCTTGACGTTCCTTTGTTTCATCAAACTTCGTACTCTAGCAACATCTTCCCAACTGCTGTCAGATGCATAGATGTTGCAAAGTAATACATGAGCAGCAGAGTTGAATGGATCAATTTTCAGAATATTTTCAGCAGCACGTTTTCCAACCTCAACATTATTATGGTTCTTACAAGCAGCTAGCAGAGTCTTCCACATGACAATATCAGGATCAAATGGCAATTGATTGATAAAATCTTCTGCTTCATTTATACGTCCAGCACGAGCAAGCAAGTCGACCACACATGAGCAGTGTTCTCTAGAATGTACAACCCCGTGATCCATTTCCATGGTACGATACAATTGTAAACCTTCTTCTACCAGGCCAACATGACTGCAAGCAGTTAGAACCCCAACAAATGTCACTTGATTTGGCTTGACACCTAAACTTCTCATTTTCCCAAAGAGTTTAAGAGCTTCTTCTCCATGTCCAAACTGAGCATAACCCACAATCAAACTACTCCAGGAGACAACATGAGGACTCTCAATGGAATCAAAGAGCTTTTGAGAATTTCGTAGAGAGCCACATTTCATATACATGTCAATCAGTCCATTTGTGACGGAGTTATCGAGCCTGAGCCCAGTTTTCATAGCATAGCAATGAACTTGATCCCCCATTTCTAGGGAGGCTATTTCTCGACAAGCTCCCAGTACACTGACTAAAGTAATATGGTCAGGCTTATTTTGAGATGGAAGCATCATTTTTAATAATGAGAAAACCTCCCCAGCTTGGTGGTGCTGCATACATGCAGCAAGAACAGTATTCCAAGAAACTGAATCTGCATTGCTTGTCATCTCGTTGAACATTTTAAATGTATCATAAAGATCTGAACACTTTGCATACATTGAAAGTAAAGTGTTGCACACTGCTATACCTAAATCAAAACCCACTTTGATAAGATATGAGTGTATCTGCATGCCTTGATTTAGGGTAACTGGACTTGTGCAGGCACAAAGCAGGGAGCGAACTGTGATATCATCTGGGCTCAATGCCAGATGCCTCATCTGAGAAAAAAACAGCATGGCTTCGTCTGCATCACCACCATATGCAAACCCTGCAATGATTGCATTCCAAGACACTAAATCAGGCCTCTCTATCTGATAGAAAGCTGTTTTCGCAAAATCCAATAGACCACATTTTGCATACATATCACTAAGCGAGCAAACTGCAAAAGTGTCTCTCCCTAGCCCAAATTTTGTAATCATCCCATGTATCTGCCTCCCACATTCCGATTGCAGGAGACTGCCACAAGCACTAAAAGCACTACCAAAAACAAATTCATTTGGCTGATAAACACCTTGAGACAGCATTTCTTTAAAATGGCTCAATGCTTCTAACTCGTAACCAAGTTGTGAAAAGCCCGCAATCATTGAACTCCATGAAATTAAATCCTTTTTTTTAATACCAGAAAACACATCCAATGCATCAGCAATTTGACCAAATTTTGTGTACATTGCAATCAAAGCATTTTGTGCAATAAGGTGGGAACCAAATTCTGATTTAATGACATGAACATGCAACTGCCTCCCTAGCTCAATGGAACTCAAACTTGAGCAAGATCTTATTATGCTTCCAAAGGTGAACTGATCTGGCATAAGGCCAGATTTTCGCATTAGAAAATACAGCTTTATTGCATCAATTTCTTGACCATGCTGTGAGTATCCAGCAATTACAGAAGTCCAAGAAACCACATTTCTCTTTGGCATTTCATCGAAAACCCTTTGAGCATCCTTCAAGGCACCACATTTCCCATACATATTGAGAAGATGATTTTGAAGAATCATGTCGGGTTGACAGCTGTGTATAAGGATATGGTTATGGATTTTTCTTCCTTGATCTACAGATCTCAAAGATGAGCAGGCAGATATCAGCTGGGCATAAGTGCTGGGCTTCACATGAAAACTTGTATGTTTTTGCAAGAAGTCAAACGCATCAAGAGCTTGTTTGAAAAGGTTTTGCTTGCACAAGGAGCTTATATAATCATTGATCGACTGCTCTGTCTTGAAGTGTATTGGGAGAAAAGTTGATTGGATGACAGGTTTAAGATTGTTAACAGTATATTGCAACCCGGATCTCAAGGTATTTATCATTGTTTATGATTCTAGGAAGCCTAATCAACCAGGAAGAAATTTCACCATTATTGAAACATGAGATTTTAAGGGATCATAAACTATAGCAAGGAGAAGACAGGCAGATAGGCTTCAAAGATGTCAAACTGTAGCTCTTTCTGCTGCAATGTATAAGCAGAAAAATGTAAGGGTGTAAAGACAAAGGCAAAGATGCTATTTGCTATTATGAACAGTAAGTAAGCATAAGATATATTGAAGAAAGCATCATCAGCATATTTGGTTACCCCAATACTCTTCACATCACATCTCAATAAAGTAGCTAATGCCTCAAAATGTTTCTTGAAAGAGAAGCACTACTATCCTGGCTAGATAACCCTCACATTTTGAAAGTTAGTGCACTTCCTTTCTTCACGCCACTTCACCTCTATACGTTGTCCATAAGCTTCTTCATGACTCCAACCAGCTGTGAGACTAGTATGTTTCATGAAAGAAGACATCCATCAAGATAAGCACATAAGAAGACAAATATTGAACAGCTAGCATAACAAGATGAATATAAAAATTCTACAAATATGCAGATAGGCCTAAAGGAACTTATGCACATCAATTTGAGCAGAGACTAAACTGGAACAGACTTTGTTAAACAACAAGATGTTCTAAGGTATCCCTGCTGCTATATGCATGACCATCATTGAGAGTGAAGATATGTGTATGTGCTCATGTGCACATGAATACACACATACATCCTCTTTCTTGTATTAATTATTAAATATTTAGTTATACACACCCAGTAAAGGGGATTCAAAGACCGTACATGTACAATCTGATTTTTGCTGACATTTAGAACAAATGTCGGGACATGTTCAAAGAAATTTTGACAGTTTTGGGCAGGTTCTAGGCCTGAATGCCAATGACCCTACTGAAATTTTGGCCATTCAGGCCTGACTTCGGATTGTGCTAAACAAGCCTTGAGGTACATGTGTTCCCTTGCATATGGGTATGGGTGTATGTATGCATTAGGGTTTGTGCACATATACAGTGCATCTGTATATTTGTGCATTTACAGATGTATGCGCAAGGGTGTATCTGCATGTGAATCTGTGTTATTGTTAAAACAAGAAATACAGAAGTAGAGAGACATGGAGGTGATGAACTTGAATGGCAAAGACAAATTACAAGAATAAATAAATTGAAAGAGAGCCCAACGTAGTTACAGAAGTTCCATACTGAGGAACCAGAGCAGGGCCTCAGATCAATATAATAGCTAGTTTGTGGATGTGTGTTCATATATTATGCGTGCACATTAGCCATCTCAATTCTGAGTAGAAATCAAAAGTAAGGGAGCATGGATAGCAGATTTAATGTAAATTGATGTCATAAAAAAAAAAAAAAAGAAGAGAGAGACATGTTTGCAAGCTATGAAATTAAGATTTGGTTGCACTATGTTATAGACCAATAACATTCCAAACCATCTACAACAAATTGCACAGATGCACTTAAAAACTGAAAACAATGAAATGCAAAGATAACAACCCTCTTTTAAATCTCATGCTTGGGAATCTACCAAGCAGCATGCAAAGAACACAACCATTGAGAATGCCTACGTTTATCTCTCGTATGTACATTTTCAAACACCAAGTTTTAGTTAAAATTCACCTCTACAAGCTCTTCTGAGCAATTTATCAAATAGAATGTATGCAAATGCCAGGCGTGTTCACATTACAACCAAACAGATAACTTGCGAATCAGCAACAACAATTTCATGCAAGAATCTAAGAAACTGAAGCATATGTGTATATATTCATACATTCATGATAAATTGTGAGAGAAAGTAACAAATTTACCTAAAGAACTAGAAGTAGTGATTGTTTAGCCGTCAGTGAGCTCTGAATCTTCTGGGTATTAAGAGAGATACAATTATTTTCTTAAAAATGTAGAATCCTATACATACCCATTATGGAGGTTTGAGTTATGTTGGGATTTCTCAATCTTTTTGAAGGTTTTAGATACATTTATCAAAATTCCAATGGGGTTTGTCAAGAAAGATGAGACCCAACAATAGAATCCCCAATAAAGTCCTCCAATTTTTTTTTCCTTCGAGAGAGACAATGGGTTTGGTCCCAAAAGACCAAAATCAAGGTCAGTCTTTCTCAAAGTTTGCCGCTTTCGTTCAAGGGGAAGACTTTTGACTGCCGATTAGTAAGATTTGAAGTGATAAACAGCCGCCGAATTTGAGCAATGTGACGGCGGCGAGGCGATGGAGGTGGTGGCGGATTGGTTTCTTCTGTGTGAGGAAACATGCATCAGTTCCATTCTCATAGTAATTTTTTGTCTGTTTGGTTAAAAATAATTTGAGCTCGCTCAAATTGGGTGAATTACCTACGTCGGCCGATTACTCGGACAATCGGCGTCGCCTTTATCAATCTCAATGATATTCCTCCAAAAGGTGTCGTTTGTGAAGTGTCTCTTTTAATCAAAAAAATAAATAAATAAATAAATAAATTATTAAAAATATTAAAAAATTAATAATTCATATCAAAAAAATTAAAGATTTTATTTTCTCTCTACTTTTTACACATCTTTTTATAAAAAGTTAAAAAATCATACCAAACATACTAATTTTTTTTGCATCACATTTTAGCCAAAAAACTAAAAAGTTACTAAAAAAAACCTGTTCCTAAACGATGCCTGATTCTGGTTTAGTTTCAGTTTTTTGAGTTTAATTTTTTTGTTTTTTATGTATTTTTATTTTTAGTGAATATTGGCCCATTTTATGATAAAGTACCAATAAATCCTAAGTTTAATCTTTATGAACCATTTAGTCCTAGCTTTTTTCTTATAGACCAATAAGTCCCATAACAATGTAAAAGACATTTACGTACATCATTGGCTCATATGTTTGTGTATAAGTTAGGAGTAGAAAGGGTGTTTTGCTGATGTTAAATTTACATCGTTGTCCAAAAGCATACCATAGAGGGTTTTTTGGTTTTCCCTCGCATCCGACTAATTCGGAAGAGATTAACATGGACTGTTCTTGGGTCGTGATGTTTGTGTGCTGAGTAATACTCCAGTTTTTGGTAATGTTAGATAATCAACGATAGTTGCCCCAAATAGCGTTGGCTTTGATTCCGAAAACCCTATACTCTAACGTTGTGTCATCGGGAGCATTTGGACCAGTGTGATTTTGGGGGATTTGTTAACGTTAGTGGCATTACTCCGGCGATGTCGCTTTCACATCCACCCCTCATCGGCGATTGTGATTGTGTTGGAGCACAATGGTGTCAGGTATGTGGTCTCTGATGTTTCATTTCCCTGTTTATGGTATGTCGTCGTTATAATTGGGTGTGTGGCAATGTTGGATCATGTATTGAGTGTGTGGCTGTATGTAATGGGTGTGTAAGGGGTTTTGTTTGACCTATTTGTTGTTTGATGTTACTGGTTTGGTGGGGTTGTAATTGAGCATGGGGTGAAGTCATGTATTGGGCCATCTCAGTTTGTGAATGTAATTATAATAATGTAACATTGTGTCGGACATTCTGAAGGTGTTTTATGGTGGTATGTGTTTGTTGTTATCATGTATTGGCGTGAGTTCAACGGTGGAGTTATTAATAAATTGGTTGTCTTGTTTTGTTGCGATGCAATCAATAAGTCCCCTGTTTTTTGCAGTTGCATTTGTATTAGTAATGATGTGGATTGTTTTGGATGTCCACGTTAGTGGAAGGGAATTTTTATGGTGATGTAGATGCTTATGATGCTTAACGGAAGCCCTATGAAATGTGTTTGGTTTGAGTGTGGTTTTGTCGTACTGGTGGTTAAAGATTTTGTCGCCTTTTTGTGTAGGATTTGATTGCATT
Organism: Camellia granthamiana; assembly: GCA_036172215.1. Lineage (NCBI taxonomy): Eukaryota > Viridiplantae > Streptophyta > Magnoliopsida > Ericales > Theaceae > Camellia > Camellia granthamiana. The sequence continues at coordinate 17,635,712 of CM069905.1, read as the reverse complement.
TGTCCACGTAAATGTTAGAACGTGTGACTTCCATGTTAGTAAATATTAACCAACTTCTGTTGTATTAATGAATCCATTACGCCAGTGTGTGCAATTGTAGATATGTTGGAGTTTTTATGGAATGTTGATGGCTTGCATGTTATTGGTAATGATTTGTTGGTTGTGTGCATGTTTCTTGAAGTGCATGTTAATGAAGGTGCATTGTCAGTCTCATGTATGTAGTGGGTCTTCTATGTGTAAGTGTTAAGAGTGGTTTTTTTTTTTTTTGGTTTGATTGTCCAGTTTGCTGTTATTTTGTAGTTTGTAATACGTTCATGTTTGGCTATGTGTGATTACGTTCACATCCGCGTTTGCAAGTATCCACGGTAACAGTTTCCATTTTGTAATTTTTTTTTATTTGTGTGTTCTTGCAATTGTAGGTGTGTTGGAGTTTTAATGGAATGTTGATGGATTGCATGATGTTGGCAATTATTTGTTGGTTGTATACATGTTTTTGAAAGTGCATGTTAATGAAGGTGCATTCTCAAACTCATGTATGTAGTGGGTCTTGTGTGTGTGATAGTGTTAAGAGTATTGGTTTTTCTTTTTTTGTTTGTTTAGTTTTATGTGAATTTGGATTTTTTAATTTGTTCATGTTTAGTGATTAAGTTCATATCCACATTGGCAAGCATCCAAGGTAACAGTTCCCTTTTTTGTAATTTTTTTATTTGTGTGTTTTTGCTTATCAATTGGACTAATAATTTGAAGTTACTGTTGTGACAAGTAGTCGATACAAGAAAGGATGTGACCATGAGACGGATGGGAGGGCCTCGTTCAAATTTGACCGTCCAAATGTCAACCTAATTGGCCGTGAAGAAACAAAAGCATATGCTATACAACAAACAAAAAGGCAAACCGGCAATGTTAGGAAACCTGCAGTTGACCTGTCGAGGCTAATGTACCTATATCAACGACTTGCGTTTCCACATCATAAAACCACACGAAATGGCAACAACATCTGTAACAACCCAGATTTTTAATTATTCTGTAAAATTTATACTAATATTATTTAATTACAATTGGAAAAATATATGATTTATTTTGTATTATTATGTGTAATTTTGTGAAATAATATAATTATTATGAATTTAGGGGTCAAAGTATAAATAAATAATAATAATAATGAGTGTGATAGTAAAATAAATAATTAATTTACTATTGGTATACGATAGAGTGTAATTTAATTAAGGATTAATTATGTTTATATAATTATATTAAAATATTGGGTCAAAGTGTAATTATCTTATATCTATTAAAGATAAGAATGAATCTTTATAATTGATTATCAAATCTATTGGGAGATTCGGGGCCACGTATGCGTCTTATCTCCCTATAAATAGGGAGGCGTTCACATAGAAGAAAAAGAAAAGAAAGAAGAAACAAAGAAAAGAAATGAAAGAAAGAAAAGAGAAATGAATGAGAAAGAAAAGGGAGAATGAAGGAAAAATAGTGGAAGGCGAAATGGTCTTTGGTATTGGAAAGAAAGAGTAAGGTATTAAAGTTAAGGTGAGTTATATTATGCCTTGAGTTACCATTATATGTTTTACGTACGTTTTGACTTAGCATATTTATTTTATACAATTATGTTTTTATAAACTATTATAAATTATATAAATATTTCAGTTACGTGGTTTAATTTCTGAACCCTATTTGATAAAATGAAACCCATGGATATGTTTGTTTATATTCTAAGAATATTTCACTATAACCTTATATACAATTATGTTTTGTAAGTACCACCACGGGAGTCCCACGCCTTGGAGGACTTAAATAACCATTAGCCTTTGTTTGACCACTTTGTGGTCCTCTGTTTGTCATGGATCCATTAACATCTGTTCTGTGCAGAGCAAAGTGCTGTGCGGAGATAAATGCTACACTATTGTGGGAGCCGCCTATATAGTCCGTATGAGCCACCTCTTGAATCTGTACCTCTGTTCTGACTGTCACTCCTGTGACTTCTGCTCTGTTTTGTTCTATACCGTGGTTATGGTTATTTATTTACATAATTTCTGTATTTCAGTTTCTGCACCTTAAATGATTTGTTTACCAATGATTTATTTACCAAACTGAGTTATGTAAATGTTTTGGCCTAACTAACTATCCATGGTTATTTCGTGTCCCTTATACTCTTGGTATAATATTTCTCACTCTGCCATGTGCTTATAGCTGTTTACTAATTTTCAGGGAACAATGCAATTCAGAAATAGCTTTTGAAAAGTCTTAGACGCGAGGCTGCGGAATAAATACGCACAACACTTTTATGATATTTTTTTTATGTAAATATCGGCATTTTTTGGTCAATAAATTTTGTAATAAAAATAGAAGCTCCAATGATTATTTTGGTACCCCCTCTTAAATGTTACTTTCGCTCGCGTTTATTGATTTGTTTAAGAATTGGCCGTAGGTAACTTCAATTACTGGCCATCACGATACTTAACCATTGGATACGGGGGAGCGGGTCGTGACAACATCAACCCTCAAACTATTGTTGGGCCAAGCTGTTTTTCAAGTAAAGAAATTATGTTATTAAGAATTTTAAAATTTAATGGTCACTTTGGGAATTATTTATCATTGAGTTTGTAATCAGCAGTGTAGTAATTGTACCATTTTGGAACAGTAAAAATATTGGTTTAGCTCATAAAATTGTTAATTCATCTCATGTTTTTGATGGATTTGATCAAGTGAAAATGAAGTATCTATTGATAATATTCTAAATAATACAAGCATCCTTTGATATTCTGAACCAATTGCCATGTCAACTGCACCTATCGTAATCTAAGTTACAAGTGGTCATTTAGCTTGAGTGAGTTCAGTAACTATTAAAGCTTCGCCTGGATACATTAGTTCTAAGGACCATGGTAGATATTCTACTGGGCAATAAACATGGTAGAACCCTAACAAAAAAAAAATTGGAAACGTAACATCATACTTTAATAAAACCACCCAAACATCAGTAGCAAAATCAAAAAAATAAAATAAAATTCACAACCATCAACAACACTACGCTTCCACATCAGCAACCCCCACATCAAATGACTAAACATCACAAACCCCACAAATCACTCCACGTAATCCTCTATAAAAAATTTGAAAGACAACACCATATCATAACCAACCCATCCAAACATCAGGAAAAAATCAAAACCAAAATCACACCCAAGGGTAAACAAGTAAACTCTACAACTCCCAAATTAAACAAAAACAATATACTATAAATAAAAGGACTGATTGGTCTGAAATAAAACTTCTAGGACTAAATGGAGCAACATTTTCCCGAATGGGATTTTTGAATAAATTTTCTTTAATTTTAAGTAATTTTTTTCCTTTTTTAAATACACTTTACTTAGATGTATCTAAATAGTAAAAAAAATATTTTTAAAAATTAATAAATACACAAAAATACGAAAAATGTACTAATTTTTCTTATATATATATATATATTTGGTATTTAGTGATTTTTTTATAAAAAAAATTCATAAATATTATACTTTTTAAGTGTATTTATGTTAAGTATATTTAAAAAAACTTAAAATATTTAAAAAATTCATTTAAAACATTAAAATAAGGAAAATAAAAAAGTAAAATTTTCTGAAAACTAAAACCAAAGCCAGATGATCGACCGAACCACCAGCATGCAAAAATTTAAATAATTAATTTTGAATGTTTATTTTTGTCATAAATTCCTATTTTTTCATTAAAAATAAATAAATTCTAAAAATGGACCAAAAACATCTTTCTTATTTTATTATTATTATTATTATTTAAATCTAAATTTGTTTTTAAAATATGTTTTAATCATTTTTTGATGAAAGAAAAAAAATTTGTATAGAAATGTAATTGTTATAAATTTGGTGAATAATTTGATTTATTTTTGTTTTGTAAAATTTAGAAGAAATTACATTTAAAAAACAAAAATTTCAGAGTTTGATACTTGTAACAAAATAAATTATGAGTTTTAATTTTGTCCATTTAAACTCTACTATTTTGATTTGTTTTTAATCTAAATCATTAACATATTTCTGTTAAGTAAAATCGATGAAAAAATTATATTTTAATTATTAAACTCAATGTAAGTGTATATAAAATGTCTAAAATATTCTTTTTTCATTGAGTTTAATGTCTGAAGTATATTTTTCATCAATTTTATTTAATGAAAATAGGGAGATGGTTTAAATTTAAAATAAATCAAAATATTATAGTTTAAATAAATAAAAAAAATTGTGAAACTCAAAATTTATTTTATTACAATGATCAAATCTTATAAAAAAAAATTTTGTGTATAATTTCTCTAAAATTTTATATAAGTTTAACGAACTAAGTTGATGTGGAGTTCCACTTATAATAGATACTTTTTACCGAACATAAAGTGTCATGATATAAGTTTTATTCAAATGTGAAACAATAATAATACTAGAAAAACTAAGGCTACGTTTGGTTTGATTCTCAAACCATGATTCCATACTAATAATCAATTCTTTGTTTGATTACAGTTTTCAAATCATGATTTCAAATCAATTTCAAAACATATTTTGAAGACATGTTTGGTAAATCAGAGAGTTTTTGAATTTTTTGTCTACTCGATTGTTCACCAAGACATCATCCTAAATAATTTTTGAATTTTTGGGTCAACCTAATCGTCCCCCCGGACATCCTCCCGGACATTCGGTTGGTCATCCGGCTAATTGACCGGAACATTATTATTATTTTTTATTAGCAATTGACACTTGTTATATGGAAAATATATATATATATATATATTTGTTTTTGATATTTTTTAAATATAGAAAATATTTTTTTGAGACCAAAATGACAATTTATTTGGACATTTATTTAAAATTAACAAAAAAAAAAAAATGAAATAAAAATTAATTTGTCACAGTAATTTTTAAAAAATAAAAAAACATTTTTAAACAAAACAATTAAAAATTTTTTTAACCGAATATACAATCAAAAGTAATTTTAAAGCAGTAGCTGAATATTTTTGTTAACAAATAATAATATTTTTTAATATTTTAAATAAAAAAAAAATTAGAATTTTTTAATTTTTTAAAATAAAAATTTATTTTTTTTGATAATTATTTTTTTGAATTGAATTTTAAAAGAGTTTGATTATAAGTTTTGAATAGAAATTTCAATAAAGTTTTAAGTTGTGTGTTTGGTTATGAGTTATAAGTTTTGAATTAAGTTTAAAAACTCTTTTCAAAACTCATAATTAAATAACTTTTCACAAACTCAACATCCATTTCAAAAATTCAACAATCAATTCAAAATTCAATTTAAAGCTTAACCAAACAAATTTTTTCTTTTAAAATCATAATTTCAAAACTCACAAACTCAAAATAAAACTCCATACTTAAATCATAATTCTAAACATAAACCAAACACTAACTAATTAATGAAATAAGTATACTAATTAGATAAAATGTTAAGTGAGCTGAACCTAAAGTGATATATCCCATATGAATCTGTTTGGTAACGTTTATGTTTTCAGTTTATATTTACAAAAAAATTTTAAATTGATTTTTGTTTATTTTTTATTTATTTTTAGAAAAACATAAACTACAAACGCGTTTGGTAATTGATAAAATGTTTAAAAAATTTTAAAATTACAAAAAAAAGTGAGAAATGGCAAGTGGTGGCAAGTGGCGGTGGAAGACGGTGGTGGAAAGTGGTGACGGTGGGTGGTGGGTAGCGGGTGGGTGGTGGTGGTGGCGGGCGGGTGGGTGGTAGCGAGTGGGTGGTGGTGGTGGCGGGTGGTGGGTGGCGGATGACGGGTGGTGGCGGGTGGGTGGTGGTGGCAGGTGGGTAGTGGTGGCGGGTGGTGGCGGGTGGGTAGTGGTGGCAGGTGGGTAGTGGTGGCGGGTAGGTGGCGGGTGGTGGTGGGTGAGTGGGTGACGATGGCGGGGTGGTAGCGAGTGGGTGGTGGTGGCAGGTGGGTGGCGGATGACGAGTGGTGGCGGGTGGTGGTGGTGGTGGTGGGTGGGTGGGTGACGGTGGCGGGTGGTGATGGTGGTAGCGAGTGGGTGGTGGTGGTGGTAGGTGGTGGTGGCAGATGGGTGGCGGGTGGTGGTAGGTAGGTGGCGGGTGGTAGTGGTGGTGGTGGGTGGGTGGGTGGGTGGGTGGCGGGTGGTGGTGGGTGGGTGGCGAGTGATGGTGGTGGTGGTGGGTGGTTGTGGTGGTGGTGGCGGGTGGGTGACAGGTGGCTGGTGGTGGTGGGTAGCTGGTGGTGGATGGTGGCGGGTGGATGGCAGGTGGGTGGTGGTGGTGGTGAGTGGGTGGTAGGTGGGTGGTGGTGGCGGGTGGGGGCTGGTGGTAGCAGTGGGTGGTGAGTGGTGGTGGCGGAAGACGGTGGTGGAAAATGGTGGCGGGTGGTGGCTAGTGTTGGGTGGTAAAAAAAAAAACTGAAAACTCAAAACGGAAATACATTTTTTGAGTTTATATTTTTTAGCCAAATTTATAAACTGAGACCACTGATTTATGAATCAAAAATTTACCAAACAAGTTTTTATTTGAATTTTTTAAATTTTTATAAATATAAACAGAAAATTGAAAACGTAAATGCTACCAAACAGCACCTTTGTGTCTTGATTAATAAATTTTTTAATACACCAATTAATATTTGTAATATTATTGACCTAAAGTGGCATTACAAAAAATGGAGGAGCGGTTATTTCAAATGATTAGTGAATTAACTTGAACGTTGAATTTAGGGTTGAAAATTTGTATTTTTTTTAGTAACAGGATTTAGTTAACTGATTATAAAAATGTGACAATCAACCATATTAATTTACCAAAATACTCGAGTCTTCCTTCTTCTTGTTCTAAACTTTCAACTATCATTTTATCGTTAACAACCACTTAGACAACTCATTGCCTAACTCCCAACCACTTGGGCACTATTACTAACTTTATCCATCCATTCTCGTCACTCACACATTATTTTTCGCCTTAATCCATTCTTATTCCATCCAACAAACTAATCAATCAAAATCATAGTCATCAAAACCCCTCAACCCCATTCAAGCACACCTCTTCTCGACCTCTCACCCCTTTTTATGTTATTGCATTTTTTTTTTTTTGTTAGATGCAAGTCTATAGTGTGCGTGAGCGCTAGGGCTGCTCACGGGTCGGTTTTGGCGGGTTGCGGGTCAAAACCGACCCGACCCGCACTTATGCGGTTGGGAAAAAATGGACCCGCAACCGCCCGCGATGCGGTTCGCGGTTTGTGCGGGCGGGTGCGGTTCGGTTTGCGGTTTAGATTTTTTTTTTTTTTTTTTTTTAACTTAAGCAAATTTGACATTTTTTGTTACTTTCTAAACACTTTTTTTTTTTTTAGAAGAGTTATAAATTAAATTACAAGATATACAATTCATAATCATAATAAATAGTCCACATGTTAGATAAGATGATATGGAACCATACTTGAGGATAGTGGATTAATCTTCCTCCTTAGCCTGCAAAAACAAATCCTTAAAAGTCAAACTAGTAACACTAATTTAAATATGCAAAAACAAACCCTTAAAAGTCAAACTAGTAACACTAATTTTAATAGTGGATTAATCTTCACTATTTAGTTTTTAATATGCAATAATGTGATAATAGAATGACAATTCAAAATATCATATTTAACTGTGTCTACTAGACTAATGAAATATAATGATTTTTTTATATATATATATAAATAAAAGTCAAACTAGTAACACTAATTTAAATATCATTAGATTATGATAATGTATATAAGTACCCATATAATAAATTTTACTTTCATCCAAAATGTAAAAATAAAAATAATAACTAGTTATCTCCATCTATCCAAAATGCAAAAAATAATAATAATAACTAGTAATTTTTTCTTTAAAAAAAAAAAAAAAAAAAAAAAAACTGCGGGTTGCGGGCGGGTCGGGTTCGACCCGAACCAGAACTTTTGTGAATTTCTTGACCCGCACCCGCCCGCCTACCTACATCGAAACCGCCCAAAGCACTGCGGGTAGGGTAGGGTCGGGCAGTTTGTGCGGGCGGGTGGGTTGGTTGCCCAGCCCTAGTGAGCGCAAGTTTTGTCCTTGCACTTACACCTAACAAAAAATGTAATTGTCAAAAAAAAAAAAAGGATAGGAGTCATGATTGTTGATGAAGGGAATCAAAGATCAAAGGTTCAAAACGAGGAGAAAGATGATGAAAAGAAGAGATAAAAGTATTTTTGGTAAATTGATAAGGGGATTTTCACTTCTTTATAAAGAATTTTATAAAACTCATTTCAACTATAATTATAAAATTGTTCATACTTGTAATTTAAGGTCCCAAATCACACTCTCAAGTTATTTTCCTAATTATATTTTTATCAAGTATTTTATTTTTTGAGATTTGTTGCTAAAAGAATTTGATGTTTTAAAATTTTCCATAAAAGGAAAAAAGTTTTGAAAAATATTTGCACTTAACAAATAAAAAAGATTTTGTTAAAATATTCAGTGTGTTCGGTTTTAGTTTGTTGAATTTAATTTTTTGGGAATTGAGTTTTTTGTTGTTCGTATTTTTTTGTTTTTAGTGAATATTTTTAGGGCAATTTTTTTTCAGGTCCCTAATAAGAGTAATTTGCAGCATAAAGGACACCAAAAATAGGAATGATGCCTCAGGTCCCTCACTAACGACAAGCGCGTTTTTAATTATTTTTTGGACCAAAATACCCTTCACAGATCAACATAGAACGCTCAACTCGATTGCATTCCGACGACTCAATTCATTCCAAACATCCAACCATTTTCATGAGCAAGAGAACATGAGAATTAGGGTTTCACTATCATCTTCACTGTCGCCATTACGGTTCATTATCTTCTGCCAAACTCTTTTCAATTCGTTCCTCACAAATTTCTCTGACCTGTTTTCATTGTTCATCGTCATCTCAGTTCATCTTCATCTCATTGCATCTTCATCTCAGGCCATTTCAGTTCGAAATTAGGGTTTTCATCATCACTCTGGTAAGTTTTCTCCAATCCAACTAGTTTTTCTCCGAAATATAGTTGACTAGCTTTCTATTAATTAGGATTTCAATTTCGTAATAAAAACCTACATGAATTTGAAAAGTGTTATTTCTCTAAGTTTCGAACTTATTCTTGAAGATGTTTGTGTGATTTTGTCTGTAATTTCTCTGTCATTTGAATTTCTCTGGTATTTGCTTGATCTATGTGTTTTCTTTGAATTTTCTCTGGTATGTTTATTCCCCCATTTGTTTCTGGTTATTCCCTATTTTTCTCTGATTTTCTGTAAATTTCTCTGGCATTTTCATATTATGAAATTCATATTTTTTCTAGCTTGCCATGTTTAATTTTCTTTGTCATATATGTAATTTTCTCTGGCTTGCCATGTGTAATTTTCTCTGATATGTTTATTTTGTTCCATTCTTAAATTTTCTATGGCCACATCACTTTTCTCTTTTGTGTGGTTCTGTCATGTTCCATTTTCTCTAGTTGTTTGTAAATTTCTCTGGCATTTTCATATTATGGAATACACACGTGTTTAATTTTCTCTAGCTTACCATGTGTAATTTTCTCTGGCATGTTTATTTTGTTCCATTCTTGAATTTTCTCTGGCCGCATCACTTTTCTCATTTGTGTGTGTCTATTATGTTCAATTTTCTCTGGTTGTCTATAAATTTCTCTAGCATTTTCATATTATGGAATGAACATTTTCTCTAGTTTGCCTTGTTTAATTTTCTTTGGCATATATGTAATATTTTCTGGCTTACCATGTGTAATTTTCTCTGATATGTTTATTTTGTTCCATACTTGAATTTTCTATGGCCACATCATTTTTCTCCTTTGTGTGTATCTATCATGTTCTATTTTCTTTGGTTGTCTGTAAATTTTTCTAGGATTTTTATATTATGGAATGCATATTTTCTCTGGCTTGCCTTGTTAATTTTCTCTGGCATATATGTAATTTCTCCTGGCTTGCCATGTGTAATTTTCTCTGGTATATGTTTAGTTTGTTCCATTCTTGAATTTTCTCCGGCCACATCACTTTTCTCCTTTGTGTGTGTTTGTCATGTTCCATTTTCTCTTGTTGTCTGTAAATTTCTCTGGGATTTAATGTTGACATCTTTATGTTTTCATTGTCTAAAAATGACGAAACATAAAAGCAGCAAAACACCATAAACACCAAGTAAGAAACAGAAACTCTATAAATAAGATAATCTAATTTGAATATTTCTTAAAACTAACTATATCTATAATTTGTATGCAGTATGGATTGTGGCCTCTTCATTTGCTACATAATGAGACAATATAGCAATCATGAACCTATCAGCTCAACATTGTCAAAACAAGACGTAAGGTTCATGAGGACAGAAAATCATAGAGAGATTTGCGACCGAAATTGGCCGGTCATGGACAGAACCAATTGAAATACCACCAAAAGAAGAACTGAAAGTATAATAGTGAAAGCATACTAGTGAAATGAAGACAATGTACACAATGTAATTAAGAATGACCCTTCAATTTTTTTTTTTGTACATTGAAGAAATGATGTTGTTTGACATATATGTATATATATTTTTTTAACTAATGTAAATTTCATAACTATCAATGGTTAAATATTTTTTTTATAATGCATATTTAGTGGTGATTATCAACAAAATCCACACAGAGAAAATTGTCTAACGAAATTTTTCTTGTATGAAGTTACCAAAATTTCACAGAAAAATTTAACTCGTATCGTGCCAAAAGGGTGCCTATATGATCATGTAATTTGTAATGCACTGTGTTGGTACGAAACAATCATCAAATTCAAAAAACACAATGCACATTGTAGTTTTCTCTGCTATTGACAAATTTCTCTAGATGAATTTGAGCACACAAAACACAGTGCACTATTGGCAAATTTCTCTAGATGAATTTGACCTCACAAAACATAGTGCAGAAAGTAATTTTCTCTGCTAGTGGCAAATTTCTCTAGATGAATTTGCCACAATGCACATAGTAAATTTCTCTGGATGAATTTCACCTCACAAATTTCTCTAGATGAATTTGACCTTACAAAACATAGTGCACAAAGTAATTTTCTCTGCTACTGGAAAATTTCTCTGGATAAATTTGCCACAATGCACATAATAAATTTCTTTGGATGAATTTGACCTCACAAATTTCTCTACTATTGACAAATTTCACTGGATGAATTTGACCTCACAAAACACAATGCACATTTCAACAAACACAATGCACATAGCAAATTTCTCTGCTATAGGAAAATTTCTCTGGATCAATTTGATTGGTATTATAAAGGCACTCTCAAAGTATGTTTCTAAAAACGCAACACAAAAAGTAATTTTCACTGCTATTAAAAAATTTCTCTGGATGAATTTGATTGGTATTATATATGCACTATCCAAAATGTACATTTCACAAAACAAAATACACAAAGTAATTCTCAAATGTATTATTCAATCAATAAATGTAATATCCTCAACTATTTAACAAAGGTTCCTTGCATGTCTTCTTATTATGGCGATCAATCCTATCACATCGACTACACTTCATCACCCTTTTAAACTCTTTAGTAGAAGCAATTCTGTTCTTCTTTGGCCTCCCAGCTGGTCTCTTACTCAATGCAAGTAAAATCATAGCATCATCAATTCAATTCGCATGAAACATTAATGATAATAGTATCATTCCCATATTTGCACAGCAACAACATTGCACTGTCCATCTAACCTGAAAGAAAAAATACCAAAAATAACTTGTTCAATAAAAAAATACTTCACAAGAACAACATAAAAGTTTAGAGAAATTTCTAATAATTATAATTTTCTCTGGACTCAAATAAAAGTCCAGAGAAATTTACAAACTTAAATTCACCTTCAAGATAACAAAAACAAAATTACAGAAGAATTAATGAATCTAGAAAAAATCACAGAGATATTCAATGCTAACTATTAAACACAATCATAGACAAAATCACACAGAAGATCAGTTATCAAATTATAAGCTTCTATGTGATTTTCACTAGATTAAAAGCTTATAATTTTCTCTATGTGATTGTGCATTATTAGACTCAAATCAGAATGCAGAGAAATTTCTCTAGAATATAAACATACAATTTTCTCTGGAATATGAACATATAATTTTCTCTGGAATACAAAGCAAAGTGTAGAAAAATGAAAAGTGCAGAATAAATGAAAAAAACAGAGCACAAAACTTAAGACAGTGAAGAAAAATAGAGCCGGTCTCCAAACACAAAGAACAAAACTTATCATTGATAAATATGTAACACAGAATGAAAAATCAACTCCATTGTCAATAACAAAGAATGAAAAATCAACTTCAAAAATCAAAAAATAATTCACTAAGCTGGCTTTTCTATCACATTGATCAAAATTGAAAATAAAAACCTAATTCAAAATAAACTACAAAAACTTATTTGAAATCGGAGTCCATATATACAAATCAAATGAAAAATAAAAAACTTAAACTGATTACTAAACTTACCTGATTCAACTCTACTGGAAATTCGAGCTTCAACACGACTTCAACTTCGACACGATCAACGAAACTCAACTACTATACGACTACAAAATTCCTATAAAATTTCCACGAAATCTGCATCATCGAAATCTCCATCGATCGCCAAGTTCATCCCAAAGTAATCTTCCACAAAAATAGTAACGTAATCTTCAGATTCCAAAATTGAAAACTACGTATAATATACAAAAGGGTAAAATAGGTATTTTATAAACTAAACTAACATTAAGGGACCTTAGACACCAGAAAATATTATTGTGGATCTCTCCTCATACTAAAAGTTGAGTAGGGACCTTAGACTAATTTTCCCATATTTTTAAAATTTTAAACAATTTTTTTACATTTTTAAATGCACCTTACTTAAATATATCTAAATATTAAAATATTTGTGAAAAATATTTTAAAAAATTAATAAATACACAAAAATATGAAAATGTACTGAATTTTAGTATATTTTTTTTGATATTATTGGTATTTGTAAATTTTTAAAAGTTCTTTTCACAACTATTATACTTTTTAAGTGTATTTATATTAAGTATGTCTAAAAATTTTAAAAATTGTTTAAAATATTAAAAAATTCATTAAAAACAAAAAAAATATGAAAAATAAAAAAATATTTTTTTTTGAAAAGTATTTTTTAAAAACCAAAATCAAACAAGATGATTTAATTTTTCTTGATTATCAGTCAAATAAGCAGTAACAAAAACGTTTTTTTTTTTTTTTTTTTTTGATGTGTGTGTTGCCAAACAGACCTTAATTTGTATCGGAATCTAGTCATCACGCACTAACGTGGCGGCCATGGATTGGGACCTTTATCCACCGTCGGATCAAAGAACAATCCGATGGCTAGTAAAAAACCCTAGCTATGGCAGTACATAAGCAGCTCTGAGGCTCATACTTCTCCCCCTCTCTGCGCTTGCTCTCGGCCCTGTCTCTTGTGCAAGAGAGCTTCAAGCCGATCGATCCCAACTCACTCTCTTTCTCTCTCTTCAATAGTCTTTTCGTAGTCTAAAGGTTCGATCTTTTTAATTCTCTCTATTTCTGAATTCATTTTATCAGTTTATACATGTATGTATTCATACTGATCTAGTTTGGTATGTCAATTTTTTTTGTGAATTATGATTTTTGTGTTTTACGTATCGAATTGAATATATACATTATCGATTAGCTTGTGATTTGGTTTTGTTTCTTCGAGTTGATGTCTGTGGTATACAAGTATATCTCGATCTCGATTTGCATGATGTTCTTGTGATCGATCGGTTTTATGAGCTAAGTAGCTGGTTTATACTGTAGGTATATGTATGTACTTTGTATGGATTTTATGGAAAGTGCTCGTTTTTATTTTAGCGAGTTGGATTCTGAAGTTTGTGTATTTTTGGTGATTAATTCTTTTATTAAAATATAAAATATATTTACAAATCAAGCAGGAAAAAGGCCATCTTTTTTTTTTTTGGGGGTTAATTTGTCTTTATATATGTTATGATTTTTATTGTAATTTTGTACTTTTTAAGTGTTTATAGACTAGAAGACCCTAAAAATTTTAAAAGTTGGATCTAATTTGAGGAACCTGAAAATTTTCAGATAAAGATTTTTTTTTTTTTTAAAATTTCAAATTTAACTCATTTTTTTTTTAAATATATTTTTTGGGGGCTTAAAACACAAATAAATGAAAAAGATATCACTAAAACAAAAGCCATCTTAAAAGTGTGCGGTTACTCAGATTGGTTTGCAAATAACTTTCAAGTTGATTTTTCAAATATTTTTTTGCTTTTTTTTTCCCTCTCTTTTGTTCAAGGTATTGTATCAAATTTTGAAGTCAACAAAAAGTTTTAACATATTGATGTTATTTAAAAAAAATTGCACAAAAAAATGTCCAGTTAAAAAAAAATGCCAGAAAATGATGTTCCAGAGTTGGGGGACTTTTTTTGGGTGTTGTACTTTTTGTTGTGCAATGTTTTCAGATAAAGTTGGTTTCTTGTGGACTTTTTTTTGTGGGTAAAAAAGTGATGTTATCTCGAGAGATTTTTTTAGATACTGCAAATGATAATGGAGAGTTTTTGGAGAATATGGTCATGTTGCATTATAGATCAGTTGTTTCTAAATGAAATTTGAACATGGAAAATCAGGAACAAGTTATGGTTCTCGTGTTCTTCCTGTATTATATGGAAATTGGTTTTCAATGAGAATAGTGAATGCAGCCATTGGTTCTGAATTATAGTGCTGAGGCATCATAATTCTTCATCACTCTTCACAATAAAGCTACATTATGAATGGTGGCATGCAGTGAAAAAATTACTGTGGACGGAATTCCATGGAAAAGTAATGGTGGTCTTCCGTTACTTCGTTGTTCATTTTCTTTTTTGTATTGTATTGGACATAGAATGGAGAGGTGACAGGGTTTTTGCTGTTTTTATCGAGTTGGATTCTTGTGTGTGTTCCTCTTCTAAAGATAATATAGACAGTAGTTTCAGAGTAAAATCAATGTTAAAGCCTGTTTTTAAAGGCCTAATGTTTTGGTTGGAGTACTGAATATGATTTCATCTGTCCTGCTGCTTTTATGTACTTGTTGAACTTTATTATCAAGTTGTTATTTATGTTCTGTTGAAATTTTAGTTCTCTCATTTTAAATTTTTTCTCTCTCAGGTTTTGATAAATGGGTAAGGAAAAAGTTCACATTAACATTGTGGTCATTGGCCATGTCGACTCTGGGAAGTCGACCACCACTGGTCATTTGATCTACAAGCTTGGGGGTATTGACAAGCGTGTCATCGAGAGATTCGAGAAGGAAGCTGCTGAGATGAACAAACGTTCATTCAAGTATGCATGGGTCTTGGACAAGCTCAAGGCTGAACGTGAACGTGGTATTACCATTGATATTGCTTTGTGGAAGTTTGAGACCACTAAATACTACTGCACTGTCATTGATGCCCCTGGCCATCGTGACTTTATCAAGAACATGATCACTGGTACCTCACAGGCTGACTGTGCAGTCCTTATCATTGACTCAACAACTGGTGGTTTTGAAGCTGGTATTTCCAAGGATGGTCAGACACGTGAGCATGCTTTGCTTGCCTTTACCCTTGGTGTCAAGCAAATGATCTGCTGTTGCAACAAGGTAATGAATGAACCGTCACCCTGCTATGTTGATATGCTTTATTGATTTAAGGTGGGGCAAAGTCTGCCCTTGTTTAGTGGCTGGCATTGGCAGGTGGCATGATGTTTGGCATTATTATTGAACAAGTTCTCAGTGATGCTTGGAGTTAAGAGGACGTTCTAAAGAACTAATGGATTTGGCAGGAGCAGAGTTTTCTACCTCAATTGCATAATATTATGTTTTGATGATAAAACCCTTTGTAATCATTGCTTTTTTGCTAATTTCTTCTCATCTTTCCATTGTAGATGGATGCAACAACCCCAAAGTATTCAAAGGCAAGGTATGATGAAATTGTTAAGGAAGTGTCATCCTATCTGAAGAAGGTGGGTTATAACCCTGACAAGATCCCCTTTGTCCCAATCTCTGGATTTGAGGGTGACAACATGATTGAAAGGTCAACCAACCTTGACTGGTACAAGGGCCCAACCCTGCTCGATGCCCTTGACATGATTTCGGAACCCAAGAGGCCCTCGGACAAGCCTCTCCGACTCCCACTTCAGGACGTCTACAAGATTGGTGGCATTGGCACTGTCCCTGTTGGCCGTGTTGAGACCGGTTTTATCAAACCCGGCATGGTTGTCACTTTTGGCCCAACTGGTCTCACCACTGAAGTTAAGTCTGTAGAAATGCACCACGAGGCTCTCCTGGAGGCCCTACCAGGCGACAATGTTGGTTTCAATGTAAAAAATGTTGCTGTCAAGGATCTCAAACGTGGGTTTGTTGCCTCAAACTCAAAGGACGATCCTGCAAAGGAAGCTGCCAACTTTACTTCCCAGGTCATTATCATGAACCATCCTGGCCAAATTGGAAATGGTTATGCCCCAGTTCTCGATTGCCACACTTCCCACATTGCAGTCAAATTTGCTGAGATTCTGACCAAGATTGACAGGAGGTCTGGCAAGGAGCTCGAGAAGGAGCCCAAATTCTTGAAGAACGGTGACGCTGGGATGGTGAAGATGATTCCAACAAAGCCCATGGTGGTGGAGACTTTCTCCGAGTACCCACCACTTGGTCGTTTTGCTGTGAGAGACATGCGTCAAACTGTTGCTGTTGGTGTCATCAAGAGTGTTGAGAAGAAGGATCCATCTGGCGCCAAGGTCACCAAGGCTGCTCAGAAGAAGAAATGATCGGTTCATTTTAGGGTTTTCATATTAAGAGAAGTAGACTTATTATCTGTTTTAAATTTGGTAAATTCTGTATTAAATTTGGTAAATTTTGTTTTTATGTTCTGTTGGATCTTGTAGCTGCTCAATAGCCCTCCTTTGGGGGGATGGTGGTGGTGTTAAGCATTCAGGTGCAGATCTGAGTTCTCGACAGGCAGGCAGTCACAAAAGTGCTTTTTGTGGTATTCTATTTTTCTAGTATCTGTAGTTTTGAGTGATGAAATTTGGGTCGGATGTGAACTTGTAAGTCTCTTGAGTTTTTATCCAAGTATTTGAACTCTTACATTTGGATGCATCTTTATGTTTTACTTGTCTTGTTTTATTGTGAATTTTTCCAATTTGTTTAAGCCTGATTATTGCTTGGTATATGTGGAAGAAATGGGGCTATGGAAATATATGATGGTTGAATGATATATTTCATGTTATTATATGTATAAGATCGCTCCTGTTACAAGGTCATGTGTGGTCATATAAATTGCTGAGGAATACTTTGATTTCTTTGTGACTTGTAATGGTTTTGGTCCTGCTACAAGGTTATGTGGGGTTATGTAAATTACTAATAGTGTGAAAGGTGGAATACTTGATTTCTTTGTAACTAGGGATGGTGCATGGAAGAATACTTTGATTTCTTTATGAGATTTAGGAAAGTGTGTTTGTGACCAATTTAGAAGTTCTTAAATCAGTGAAGACCTTTTTGCGTTATATCCCCTCGAGTATTTTGGCCGATTTGTCACCCAACCTACATAAACATTCTGAGGCTTGGCCCTCTTCCATTTGGACCCCTCTAAAGGCTTTGCCCTCTCCCATTTGGAGAATGACCCTTGTGGCACGGTTTAGTTAGTTTCCTAAAGGATTGGCCCTCTCCTGTTTGGAGAATGACCTCTTATGGCACGGCTTAGTTAGGGTTTCTCCGAATTTAGATAAGATTTGGACTGCCACTTCTTTGAAAGCATGGTCCTTGTTCCCTTCTCCCTCCTTGGAGCTCGGCTAGTTTGCAAGCAGAGGCTAATGATATGGCATGTCCTTGTTCGATCTGCAGTGGATGGATGTAGTATGAAAAACTCCACAATATTTGAAGTTGCCCTTTGTTGAAAGGGTTAATTACACTTTAACCCCCTCTAGTTTGGCTCGGAAACATATAACTCTCCTATCATTTAGCGACATGCACATAACTCTCTTATGATTTAGAGTTAAGTATAAAACAAGCAGAATCCGTTAAACGTAACAGTGCGTATTGGTCAAGGGTTGTGAGGCGCGTGGCAATTATGCTACAATAGAAGTATGGGAGTAAAATTATTATATAATCCTTACTAAAACATTTTCCCACTTTTTTTCTATTTTCTTCCTCAACCCTCACCATTCATTTCTACCCTCCTCAACCACCACCACCAGATTCTTTTACATCCGCTACCACCAGCATCAAGCCACCATAATTGAATCAATCACCAAGCACCATTCAGTGTTGAAGATGGAAATCATAGGTGAAGTTAACTGTGTTGAACAAATTTAAAATGAGGAAAACGCAGAATTGTGATTGTGAATAAGTATCATGAGGCTAGCATTAAGACACTAATTAAAGATGGAAAACACATGCAAATGTGTGCTTAGTTGTTTATTCCTGCATTTTTATTAATGTTGAATGGTTGATTAGCAGCCCTTAAAACTCATTTTTCCAAATCCAGTGTAGTAGTACAATAGATTGAAATTGATATGTATAATCTGCCATTGAAACTAATATGAGAGACATGGATTTATTTCAACCACCAACCACTCAAGAGCTACTAATGGTTACCATAAACCTCAACTCCATAGTGGCAACAGTTCCGTTCACTACTTCGTACAGCAGCTATGGCTATCCCATAGCAACCCCATGCCAAAATAAATGAAGTTGATTTACTTAGATTATGAGAAATAAAATTTCATATTAAAAGAAAGTGATGAGTTAGTACGGGTGGATAGAGAAGGATAAAATCAAATTGTTGGCTTTTAGAGAGAGAGAGAGGGGAAAAAAAAAGGGAGTGGTAGATATACGAAAATTAAATAAAGAAGTAAAGGTACTATAGGAACTTTGTAAAATTCGTTAACAGAGTCATAAATTGCACTTCCATCCAAATTATAAAAGGTGTTTATGTGTACATTTATGATTTATAAATGAGTCATGTTTTTTTAACAAAATTACAAGGGGATAAAGTGTAATTAACCCTTGTTAAAAATACGGAATGGAGATTCACATGAGAGCGACGGTTGGATGGGACCCAACCTGGTTTTCAATACAAACAACAAGGTATGTATGAAGCTATCACAACAAACATCAAATATCATCATGAAGTAGTCAACAATTCTTGATGTTTAAGTTTATTCTCCTTTTCTTTGCCTTCGAATTGGTTAATGTTGGACCCAACCTATGAAGTGTGAAACTCATGATTTCACACTACCAAAAAATAGAAAATTCATGGCTAGGAGGTTTTACCTTTTTTTATCTTTAGGTGGGTCACTCTTGTGCCTATCAATTTGGTTAATGAAAATGCAACATTTCATTCTCAAATCACAAATCATTTACCAATCATAGCTATTGTAGCACTATATACATTGGTGAATAAAATCCTTGTAAGTCATTTGCTTTAGCTATCTTGCCCAAGTACAAAAATGATATATGCCATCGGTTTTCATTTTACAAACTCTCCTCTTTCTTTTTCCTCTTCCCTGCAAAAGATGAAGAAAAAAAAAAAAAAAAAAAAAAAAAAAAAACCCCCCGAAGGAATTGTATACTTTATAATTGTGTATTGTCCTGTAAACAATGATACATTAAAATTTTTATATGTTAATTCAAAATATTATTTTTGTTTCTCGTGTATGTATAAACCCAAAAAAGAAAAAGAAAAAGAAAAAAAAGAGAGTAGTTTGAAAAAGAAAAACCTTCGTTCATATCATATTCATTTTAGCATGAACAATTTTTGATAATTCTAAAACAATTTAAATATTTCTCTAAACATAGTTTTTTTTTTTTTTTTTGAAAAAAAAATCCAAATATAGTTTTCCTATGAGAATAATGGGAATGAAGCTAACAAACTACATTCACAATAATAAAACTAAAATTCAAACATTAGGTTTAATTAAGAAGCATTTTAACCACCAGGCCAATCCCGGATTAGTTTCACATGAAGTTAATGTGTCATGCTTCCATTTCATCATGGTCAACTCCAAACAAACCATCCCAACCATTCATTATTTAAATTATAAATTATTATTTTTTTCCCAGTCCCCAAAAGAGTGTAGTTGATGTGTTTGCATCTCTCAACAACTAGTTGGTGCTGATATCAACTCAGACCCTCATTTTTATTTACTACTTATCATATTTCTTTAATTTCAAGGTATGACTTTGTTAAGCAATCTCTAACCAATGAAGTACTCGAAACCAAAAAAACACAACCATGTTAAGTTCACCAGTACTAATCATATGGCAGTTGGCTCCCGCCATATTTAAAAACAAAAAAAATTAAAATTAAAATTTGTGCAGTCTTTCCAACTTTCAAATATAAAGCCCTACTTGACATTTTTGAGCCCTCTACCATTCTTGTTCCTTCCAAAACTATATCATTCATTCAAGTTCACCGGAAAAGTCAGATTCCGGCCACTGTCCCGAGATGGGTTTGACGGAAAGATCGAAGAAAAAGGTCCAATTATACAAGAAAGCAATTGTCCATTTCTTGTTATGTTTTGTCATGGGATTTTTCACCGGCTTTGCTCCAACGGGTAAGCCATCGTTTTTTTCTAGCCTTTCATCGACACGATCAGCATTTTCGCCACAACCCATAGAAATTGTGAGCGGGAGCTCCAACAGAACTCTATTGGATGAAACTCCGGTGGCAGAGCCAACATCAAGGTCTACTAATAATTCTGATGACTCAAATAGTGAAAAAATTCAGGAAGAATATAAAGAAGTTGATGAGTTGGTTACTAGAAGACTCATAATTGTTGTCACACCTACTAGTATGAAAGATCAGACAAGAGGTGTGAATTTGAGGCGGTTATCGAACACGTTGAGATTGGTTCCTCCACCATTGTTGTGGGTTGTGGTGGAGCAACAATGTGAGTCCGATGAAGTGTCGGAAATACTAAGGAAAACTGGGATTATGTATAGGCATGTGGTGTTTAAGGAGAATTTTACTGATGTAGAAGTTGAAATGGATCATCAGAGGAACCTGGCGCTTAATCACATCGAGCATCACCGGTTAAGCGGGATCGTTCATTTTGCAGGGCTTTCCAATGTTTATGATCTTAGCTTCTTTGATGAGATTAGAGGAATTGAGTACGTTTTTATCTTTTCTCTAGCTATGATTATCTTGTTTGGTATTTGTTTTCGTTTTATTTACTTTCATTTTTTGTGTTTCTCAAAACAAAAACATGCAAGAAGTTTAAAAATACACACCGTTTTCATTATTGTGAGAAAGTAGTTTTAAGATCATTCAAAAATAATTTTTTTGGGGTGTTTCAATGGGTTATTTTCAGAAAATTTATCTGTAAAGTTTTTGAAATAGTTTGACAAATAACTCTTTTTTGTGTTTTTCTGAAGGACTGATTACAATTTTATTTGGGAGCCTTGTTTGATTTTAGTCTCCAACATTTAAGTTATATGTTAATTTGGGCTTTAATATACAAAAATGTTTTAATTTGGTCCCCAATGTTTAAATTATGTCAATCTGGTCTCAAATGTAAAAAAAAATGTTTCAGTTTTCAATTTAGTCACTAATGTTTGTGTCAATGGGTCTCCAATATATAAAAAAATATTGCAATTGTGTCTCCCAATTGCATCCCCCAGTCTAATTGAGGATCATATTGACACAATTTAAATATTAGAGACCAAAATAACACAAGATTCCTACTTTGGAAATTAAAAATATAATTTATCCTTTTCTAAAAAATGAAAACAGAAAACAAAAATGAAAGTGATACTTCAACTAATTTTTAATTTATCTCTGTTTATCTTCAAATCCAAGAGGGAGAGAGGAAAAATCAAGAGAGGTTGAAGATGAAATAGTGCAGGCTGGTGGGTGGAGGTTTCAAAGTTCCACTTATTGTTTGGATAAATATATTTTCAACAAAAGTAAGTGTCAGCTAATAATTTGAGTCCCCACAAGTCTACCAAACATGAAACTTTTAGTTACCAAATCACAATTAGGTTTGCCTAATTTTGTTGATTCTCAAGAGCTTCTTCTCTAAAGCTCATAACCACTAAGTTCTATTTAACTGCTGAAATTGATAATTAATCAAATGGTTAGGTTTTCCGTTCTGTTTTGTAGGCCATATCAATTTGACATTAGGCAATTATTACATTTTATAATTAAGGTTGTCACACGCTGTTCTTTAGACATTTTATACATAAATTTTCAACATTTTTCTAAATATTTAGTTTTTTCTGTTTCTAATATAGCAATACTATACACATAAAAATGTGTACAAATAAAATCTTGTCTCATAAAATTAAATGCTTAAATAAGATTCATTTTGAGTATGATTCATACGATATCAAATTTAAATTTACGTCATACATATTATTTTCTAAACATTTTTCTAAATGCTTTTTCCCAATATGTAACTTTTTTCCTTTTTGCAAGTAGTTAGAATTATTTGATATCACTAACCATTACACCTTAAAGCAAAAACTAATTTTTTTTTTTTTTTACCATGAAATTATTTTGGTCATGACAAAGTTCCTTGCTTCTCCAAGAGACCCATGTAATCATGGTGTCAATGTAATTATTTTAATCTTTGAACCAATTATCAAGTCAATTTTTTTTTAAAAAAAAAAATAAAAAATCAAGAAATTAACATTGACATATTAGAGCTTCCACAGGCCGTGGGGGTTAAAACACCTTTTTGCTTAATATATAGTATAGATATTTTAGTTGGGCATCTATTCTCTTGGAAAACTAGTGGATCTTAGATAATCTGATTTTGTTAGCATTAATGTCATTGATTATTCCAAAAAGATTGTTAAAGATATTCCACTTCCTTTATGGTTCCAAATGGCTTTAGACAACCATAGAATCTTTTCACAACTTTTAAGAACCCTAGGCTTGCAAAGGAGGACTTGGTCTGGTATGTCAATATAATGCACCTAGAGCTACCAACCGTGCTTCCAAACAATATTCTTGAGATTAGATCAAAAGAAAGTATAGAAAATTATGTTAGCAATCCGAAACACTTTGGATCGGCAAGACATGAAAAAAGAGAAAAATAAATGTATAAAATTTACTTAATTCACTTCAAAATTAGAATTATGTTTATAATTGTTGCGGTTCTACTATGATCAAAAAAGTTATCCCCTCAGCATATATATATATATAGAATTAGGATAACAAGTTACGAGTATAAAAATATCAAAAATACTCTTATTTCAAATTTGGGTCAGTGAAAAGATCTCAAATCCCACAATCAATTGAGCTTTTATTGTCCAATACTTATCAACATCCATACTAACCGACGAAGTCTTTAGTCTTAATAACCCATTGAGTACTCAATAAATAATTGTGAGAAATCAATGATTAATTGTGAACTTGGGACAATTTTGCAGGGTGTTTGGGACATGGCCAATGGCATTGGTATCTGCAAACAGGAATAGGGTGATAATTGAAGGACCTGTATGCGATTCTTCAGAAGTTGTAGGATGGCATTTGAGAAAGATGAACAATTTGACAGACGCAAAATCACCTGTTCATATTTCGAGCTTTGCATTCAACAGTTCAATCCTTTGGGACCCTGAAAGATGGGGTCGCCCTTCATCTGTTCAAGACACCACACAGGTAAGCCTATCACCCCCGAAGAATTGTACTTTGTTGTTTAAGTTGCAAGCATGTATATACGTATTTACAAATATCTAAAAAATATTTTTATCTAACACATATATGACTCTTATGCTGTGTTTGGTTGAGGGATTTGAGGAGAGATTTGGAAAGGGAAATAGAAAAGGTAGGTGAAATGTAAAAAAAATATACTTATATTTCACATAGTTTCACACACATTTTTTCTTTCCAAATTCCTCCCAAAATCCCCAAACCAAACACAGCATTAGTATCCGTATTTCATGAGTTGGTGTAACAAAAAATAAAAAAGAAACTTGAATATGAGACTACTAGCACACTTTGTTGTCCAGCCTTTAAAACAATATAAATATTTAATTTAGTTGAAAAAAGAAAAAAGAAAAAAGAAAAGGAGTGAGGGCCTTTAAAAGATACAAGGAGTAAACTTTTAAGTAAAAATATAATTTTTTAAAGGCATCCATCCTTCTTTGCCTATTGTAGATCAGCTACTAGTTATATATATCTCTGAGCATATATAGTCATAAATATTAAAAAAATATCGATATTTTATATGGTAAAATTGTCGGTGCTTCAGAGTTGATTACAACTCAAACAAATTAAAAGAAAACTTGAGTCAAGATGATAACACCATTTCACCAACTTTAAAGTTTAGTCATGGTTTCAATGGGCAGTTAATTGGAAAATTTGTTCATCACACTTGACCCGTGACATTTCCTGAGACCTCACTAGAAGTATCATTTTACTTTGCAAAAATACAAGGGACACAAAATCAATTACCATTTATATGTTGATCTTGGTTATGCATGTTCAGTGATTGATCTTGTGTTTGTAGAGTAAACAAAATCGTAACTCATCATGTACTGATTTAAGACTATTACTGAGACTCTACAAATCTGAACGTCATATATTCAACTCCGGCTAGCAACATCTTAGCTTATTTAATATCTTATGATTTGTGAGTGGCTGCACATAATTTACCTTATAGAGATGGGTCTAAAACAATAATTCTTTAAAAGATAATACCATCACATAATATCACTGTTATATCTAATATTTACTCATTCAAAAGAGTTGCACCTCAATAAAAAAAAAAAAAAAAAAAATGTAATAAATCCTAGTTGCATTGCAATGATGCCACATATTTTATATAGGATGCCTAATCAATCATGCATCCACTAATGCAGCTGGATTCCCATTAAATTAACAACTATAAGATATGCTTTCAATTTCACTATTTGAATTTCGTACTCGTTTAGCCAACCTCTCCAACCATTTTCTATTTTAAAACTCTTAAGACATTAGTTAATTAAGGGGATGATAGGTGATATCTACTAAACTAATCACAACAAGAAAAATTAAAATAAAACCAAAACCATGCACCAAACTACTATATATAAAACCAAGTGGATTGACCATGAGTAGAAAAAGAGGCAAAAAAAAAAAATTATATTTTTCTTGTTTGCAAAAATTGATAAAACAGAAACTGATATGAAAAAGTGTTTGGCAAATTATTTGTTGGAAATTATTTAAAAATTTGTTTTCACACGAAAAATAAAAATGGGAGTTTGCTGAACTTTTGTTGGTTTTTAATTCTAAAAAAACCAAAAAAAAAATCAAATTTTTTTTGAGAACTATACCAAACTTTTCTTGGTTTTTTTCTCCCTTTTTTTTTTTGGGTATTATTTTATTTATTTATTTATTTTTTGAAAAGTTGAAACAAACATGCATAGCAGTTTCTTATTGATACCTAACCTCAAGTGGTATGTCAAATTTCAAATCATGAAAGATGTTTACATTGATGAATATCTTTTTATTTTATTTTTATTTTAATCTTTTATTCGACAGAATACGATTAAATTCGTGAAGAATGAAGTTCTTGAAGAGGAGACACAATTGATAGGAATCCCGGCGGAGGGTTGCTCCAAAATTATGCTATGGGATGTTCATATTCCAACAGGAACTACAACAAACACTCGTCTCCATGTAACTTCGCCAGATAGTAGTAAGAGATGACAATGTAGAAGACCATCAATGAAATGGAAAAAGATACAAGGAAGATACTGAATTGGTTATTTTTCCTATGATCAGGAGCTCATTTTTTTAATTCTTCTCTTGTAATTTTATAATTCTCTTTTCTTTTCTTTCCCTTTCTTTTCTTTTTTTCTTCAAATTTTGGCAATGCTTTTGTTGATGGGAATATCTTGAGGCTGGACTCAAAAACTAGGAAAAAAGAACCATAAATGATCTTTCTAGTTTTAAACACATTGCTGTCATGCCCTTGTATTATATGAAATCAATCAGTTCAATTTGCTGTTTAGAGAATTTGAAGTAAATTGCATTTCTTCTTCTTTCATTTTTTTATTTTTTAAACTTATCAAATGCCCCAAGACACAAGAACATTAGACACTTTTTACCTATTTTAAAGCACTTTTTATTGATTTCATTAAGCATTTTTCATCCCAATCCTAATACTAAAACAATGTTTCATAGGCACTCATTAGTATTTTTCAAAAAAACAAAATTATAAAGCTTAGTTTCATGCTCATATAGATTAAAAATTGTTATAAAATGGGTGAAAATGTCATAAAATTGGTAAAAATTATATCATTTTTTTTTTTTTTGGGGCGCATTGGATGCACAAGACCTTGGGCCTTTGTTTGGCAACTTGAATTGGGTTGGGTTTGTGGCTATTTTAACCACAAAATGACAAAATAAGTTTTTTAATCTAATAAGACAAAATGTCACATGCAACCCATAATCATTACATTCTTCCTCTTACAAAAAGTCAAAAAAAACCAAAAAGCTTATCTCAAATAAGACTTTTTAGCCCCAGACTAAAATAGCCAAAAAGCCAACCTACTTCCCAAACAATTATAGTTTTAGGTACTTACTCATGATTTAGGTGTTGTTTGGGAAGTGCTAAATTAGTATACTTTTTGACTTTTTACGAAAAAATGTAAAATTTGAGTTGGATTTGAAATGATGTGATAGAAAGGTGATGTGATCCAAATAAGATGATTATGACCAAAACAAGATAATGTACTAAAATAATGTGTTATTTTAGCACATGACAAACAAAGACTTAATATGGACTTTTATCAAAACCAAGTCATCCAAATCAGTAGAGTTAGCCTCTATTCGGGAAGAGGCTTTTTGGGCTTTTTTTGGCTAAAATAGCCACAAAAAACAAAACAGGTTATTTTAACCACAACAAACAAAACATCACATCCAACTCATAATCATTACACTCTTCTCTCACAAACAAAGTCAAAAAAGCCAAAAAGCCCTTCCCAAACCAAACTTTTTAACCCAGGCTAAAATAGTTAAAAAAGCCAAAAAGCTAAAAAGCCAACCCATTTCCCAAACCAACCCTTACTTGTACTTGGGCTTGAGGTTATAATTAGCCTTTCCATATGGATAAAAAATTGGGCTTAAACCAATTTATTTTACTTATTTTTAGTTGGGCTTGAGCTAATACTTGCACCTTTTTCATATTTAACAAACGGGGTTAGCTCATTGGGCCAAGAATCTTTGCACCTTAGTAACGAGTAGGAGTTTGATTCTCTTCACCTACGCGCTTTCCTTCATGTATTTGTTTGGGAATTTCTTGTGTTTGTTAGGTTTATTGTATTGCTATAACTATGTATTTGACTCTTTTTTTTTTTTTTTATAGTTGAATGTTCTATTTGATAGAATTTTTCCGATATTTATAATTGATTTTCTATAGATTGTAAAAAGACATATGCAGTGGATATTTGATTATTACTATAAGCAAGAATCTTATGTTACAAATTCAGGTAATTTAAGGCTGTATTTGAATATTGGATTTATGAAGAAAAAATAAATAAATAAGAAGAAAGAAGAAATGAAGTAAAAGTTTTTTCATGTAATTGTCAAGAATTCGACTATTCTTATTTCGAATAAGTTTTATTTGTTTGAAATCTCTCACATTTTAGAAATTTATATGTGATTGTAACATATATATTTTAAAAAATAAAAAAATTGAAGCAAATCTCCCAATCATATGGCTTGTCTTAGGATCTTCACAAAACAGCCAATATTGTTTAATCATCATATATATATATATACATCCTTGGAACACCTCAAATGTGGGCTCCAAAACCAACCTGCTCCAATAATGGATACAACTCCAGGGTGATGAACCCTGTTGGTTGAGGTTGGTTTATGCACTGTCTCTCAGTTATTATCAATCACCTTCTCCCCCATAATTATACTGTTTAATTATATCAATAATTATGCCTCTCTGTCCTACCAATATATAATAACATATTAGGTTTGGTCATACTTAAATGAAGAGCCAATTCTTCTTATATTTCTGCTCTCATATCATTTTGATTTTTTTAGTTTTAATTGGTTTGATTTTTCTCATAAATTTATGATTTTATATCAATTTGATCTGATTGATTATATCTGTTGGTGTTTTTGTGAAAATTACGCACAAGTGGTATGTGTCATATTTTTAAAGATGAAATTATGAACTTACTCAACTTAACAAGTTAATTTCAACCAATTCAGTAACTGTTTTTTTTATAAATAAATCTTAATTGGGATTATTAAAAAAAATTCTAAATTAAATTAACTAAAAATATAGAGATTAAAATGAGATAAGGAACATGGACTGCCAATGTAATTTATCTTTAAATGAACCCTGATTTTGGTTGGGCAACATACTAATGTATATGATAAGTTTTGTTTTCACTTTGCAACAACCAGTAATGGCATAGCCGAGGGTACACTGTAAGTTCACCTTATATGGACAAGTGTACATTTTTAGGTGAACTCATAACGATAATACGTTTTAAGGATAGAAAATCAACCACAAGAGTTAATTACACAAAATATAAATGGAATAATTTAGGCAAAATTACAATTTTTATGATTGATTTCACTGTCTAATATATATGATCAAAATTATTTTTTGACGGGTCTCACTATGCGAAAATTTTACTCCTGGCACAGTTCTCACTCATAATGGGCACAAATCTCATTTCCACTTTGGCCTCGTTTGGGAAGTGGCTATTTTAGTAGGCTATTTGGCTTTTTGGCTATTTTAGTAGGCTATTTTAATTTTATGTTTGGGAAGATGAGATAAATTTTTAGTTGAGTTGTTGTATTGGGAAGTGTGTTGAAATGATGTTTAAATTTAAAATGACAAATTTATCCCTAAAAATATATTTTCTTAAATTGATTTCAAGGGGTAAATAAGTAATTTCAGCAATGATGTAGAAGTTTGACACTTGACAGTGTAGGCCGGCCCTACACTGTCACCTGTGCAGAGGCTATTTTTTTTTTTTTTTTTTTTTTTTTTTTGAAAATCTGTAAAAAGGTTGCTACAGTGCTTGGCTTTTGGGCTAATTTTCCAAAAGAGGCTATAATAGCCTAAACCTCCGTTTGCCAAACACCCCCTATTAATCGGGTTTTGCTAGCTAGTGTCCTTAGAATTCAAGTAAAAGATTAAAAATTCGAAGAACACGAGACATTTTTTACTAAATTCAATATATTTTTAGCAAAATTAGTACACTCAACATTTTTATATATTTTCAAGAAATCATTTACATGCCTTTTAACATTAAATAATGCTCATAAGACACTTATTAGCATTTGCCTTATTAATTTAGATAGTTATTTTTCTCTTTTTCCATTTATCTAACATTTTTTAAAAATATTTTTTGGTTGGATAATGGTTACACAAACTGGATTTTTATACAAAAAATTTCATACATGACATTTTATTTTTTATTTTTTTAAAATTAAAATACCCATCATTATAATTTATAATTACAAAATATCACAATCATTCTAAATATATTTTATATGCATAAATCATATAATTTTGGATAAATTACAAACATAATTTCCTTAAAATATGGAATGTTTCTTATTAAGGGAAATTTTTTTAAGGTCCTTGATATTAAGATTTTATAAGATAAAGGATATGCAATATTTTCATCAAAAATGCTTCAGACCACTAAACCTTCATCACTAATTCACCACTAATGACGTGGCTGCCAATGTGGAAAGATTGATGCAAACTTGCCCGTTTCTCTTTCTTTCTTATTCATTTCAAATTTCAAATTCATTTGCAAAATACATTTGAAGACTCTCTCTCTCAAGTCCAGATCCTCTCCAGCCAAATCCTCCAGCCATTCCTCCTGTCAAGGGCCAGGATTTGGCCACGTCACCTTGGCCAAAGTCTACGGCTCAGATCAATGCTTGGTAATAAATAAATAAATAAATAAATAAATAAATAAATAATTGAATTTCTTTTCATTTAACACAGCAACAGAGCTTTTCTCCCTTTCACTTTTTCCCTCCCTCTTCGAAGCTCTGGTGAACGACGATCGGCGGTGAATTGAAGTCGGCAGCGAACATCGCCGGTCTCTCCCTCTGTTTTACTTCGAAGATTTCAGAATTTTCAACAGTAAGTAGCACTTTGATTACCCATACATCAGCACAAGCAGGGAAGTTGCAAAGCACATGGAGGAGGCATCCTTTTAAAACACACAACGTCAAATCAATAACACCATCCCCATAATCAGGTGGCACAATTGTTCCATACGTTTCCTTCACCAAATCAAGAGAAACAATTACCCAAGAAGAGTAACTCGAATCCGTATCAACATGGGTGACCCAATGGAGAGCCTAATTTGCAAATTATCCTGAAATAAATGGATGTGGAGGAATACCTTAAGGAAAGTCTCCGATCCTCTTCCACAAATTCCTCCTCAATGAATATAGGGTGAAGCACCAATAAGTCTCAAAATATGATCTTATGAACTATTTAGTTCTCCATTGTTTCTTATAAACCGAAAGGTCCCATCAAGGTGGAAATTACATAAAAGGGTAGTCACTTACATATTTGGATTTAATTTTTTAGGAATAAAAGTGCATTTTTCAAAATGTAAAATTACATATTTAGGCAATTTGTAATATTGAAGTTTTGGATTTTCCCTCATTCTAGAACAAATCCCACATTACGAACAAAAACCAAACATTCTAATGTAACACTTCAATAATGTAACACTTCAATGTAACATACTAAAAAACTCAATGGTGTATTTTTCCTAAATGTAACAACGTAATACTCAAAAAAACAAAAAGAAAATTTTTAGTATACTTTTCTCAAACGTAACACTCCAATCAATGTAATCCGAAACGTAACACTTCAATGTAACATATTCCAATATAATACACAAAACACTAAAAAAAAATTTATTAGTGTACTTTTTCCAAACGTAACACTCACAGTTTGAAATTATACATTTGCCTAAAACTTACTAAGGAATATTTATACTCATTTTAGAATGGTTTGAAAAATTTCACATCCTTTCTTTTTTAATGTTATATTGGAGTGTTATGTTTAGGAAAAGTACACTAAGAATTTTTTTTTTTTTTTTTTTGTGTGTGTGTTAAAAATTATATTAAAGAGTTTTTTTTTGTGTGTTACATTAAAGTATTACACTAAGAATTTTTTTTTGAGTGTTATATTGAAGCGTTACGTTTGAAAAAAATACACCAAGGAATTTTTTTTGTGTGTTACATTAGAATGTTAAACTAAGAAGTTTTTGTGTGTTACATTAGAATGTTACACTAAGGAATTTTTGTGTGTTACATTAGAGTATTATGTTAAGGAGTTTTTTTATAATATTATATTAGAGTGTTACATTTAGGAAAGGTACACTAAGGAGTTTTTTTTTTTTTTGGGTGTTACATTAGAGTATTACACTAAGAAGGTTTTTTGGAGTGTTATATTAAAGTGTTACATTTGGAAAAAATATACTAAAGAGTTTTTTTTGTGTGTTACATTAGAGTGTTATACTAAAGAGGTTTTTTGGAGTGTTATATTAGAGTGTTACGTTTGAGAAAAATACACTAAGGAGTTTTTTTGTGTATTATATTAGAGTGTTACACTAAGAATATTTTTTGGAGTATTATATTAGAATGTTACGTTTGGGGAAAATATACTAACGAGCTTTTTTGTATGTTACATTAGAGTATTACGTTAAGAAGTTCTTTTGGAGTGTTATAATAGAGTGTTATGTTTGAGAAAATTACAATAATGAATTTTTTTATGTGTTACATTAGGGTATTGCACTAAGATTTTTTTTTTTTTTTTGTGTTACATTGAAGTGTTATGTTTGAATGTTATATTGAAGTATTACACTTTTTAGTAGGTTAATACGCTTTGTGGATATGAAGCCCACTAGCTTTTATCAATTAAAATTTGTGTAATCATTTTAGGCTAACACCAAGCAGGTAACATCAACAATCCACACAATCACTCCACGAAATCCCTAAAAAAATGAAAATGTTAAACCATACTTTACCCATATACACCCAAATCCCAAAAAAACATCAAAACCAAATCTCAAAAAAGGGCAAACAAGTAAACTCCAATATTACTAAATCAAATAAATAATACATACTACAAATAAAAAGGATTAATTGGTTTATAAAAAAACATATAGGACTAAATGGACTAACATTTCTCCAAATGAAATTTATGAGTAATTTTTCCATGAATACACCCCACTCTGGTTCTGACCCTTACTAAAGATCCTAATCGCCTTGTAGTCATCGGTGGACTTATAATAACCAAATCCACATGCGCCTGTAAACCCATCTTTAGCATCCAAATTTGGCAATATCTTGTGTTCCTAGTAGATGGGTTCCATAATGATTATAACATGTCGACTATAACCAGCCCACACCAACCCATTACATGAACCTAAAATAAAAACTACATTACCATCTACTTGAAATAGACAATCAAGCTCAACGACGATTTCTTCATCATTCATCAAGTTCAGGTTGTCTATTATTGAATACAGAGTAAAGAGAACACGACTTCAAATCAAATTCGAGAATATATCTCAGTATCAGTCTCTGCTGTATATAATCATCATCGTCGGTCCTAGATGACATAGAGATGGAGAGATTGACGGATGAAATCACGGCTGAAATCTTCAGATCAAGACAGAAGGAGAGAGGGACAGACCATCGATGTTTGCCGCCGACTTCGATTCACCGCCGATCATCATTCACCAGAGCTTCGAAGAGGGAGGGAAAAAGTGAAAGGGAGAGAAGCTCTGTTGCTGTGTTGAATGAAAAGAAATTCAATTTTATTTTTATTTTTATTACCAAGCATTAATCTGAGCCGTAGACTTTGGCCAAGGTGACATGGCCAAATCCTGGCCCTTGATGAGAGAAATGGCTGGAGAGGATCCGGACTCCTCTCTCTCTCTCTCTATTCTTCCTTCTCTTCTCTCTCTCTCTCAATGAGCTTCCTGACGAGCGCAACTCTACAACCCGGCAACGATCGAGTCTCTCTCCAACTTGTATCAGTCCTCAGTCACGACGATTGCTGGATTGGTTTTTGTCACTTCTCACGACGACAACGATTGAGTCACTCACAATGACCGAGTCTCTTTTCGTCTTCCCGCTGGATTCGCTTTTCTCGACTCTCTGTCTTTTCTCGACAGATCTATCTGCTCGATAGGTCAGTTCTCTCTCTCTCTATCTCTCTCTCTATATATATGTGCTGATTTGTTGAGATTTTTGTGACTTTGATTTTGATTTCATCTATTTAGGAGGATTTTGATTTTGATTTTGATTTGCCCCAATTTTACATTGGATTAGCTGTGGTGCTGTGACTGATGATACTAGAGTTTATGAGGTTCCGGCGTTAATGATTAAGTTCAATGAATGAATGAATGATATTGTCTCTATTCTATTTCAATCTATTACTAATTTACAAGGACTTAATCAATTGGATGTGAATAAAACAAGAAAGCATTTGTTGTTGAATTGTTTTGGCAAATTGTTCATGTTGTGATATATGAAGACTGATTTGAAGACAGATTTATGGACACAGTTTTTGAAGACTTACATGCAAAATAATATATAAAAATAGTATAATTGTAATGTATTGTGCAAGAATTGTAATTGTCAAGAGTGTATTGTGCAAGCATTGTAAATAAGCATGAGGTGTATAATTGAAGCATGTGGTGTCTTTAATATATTTGCCACCATAGCACACTTGTTGACAAATTATCTGTTAGACTTATTTATTTTGATAATTTATTTAATTATGTTTTAATTTATTTGAAAGAGAAAAATAGAATCAAAATTTATTTTGATAATTTATTTGAAAGAAAAAAATAGAATCAACATTTATTTTGATGATTTTATGTTTAATTTATTTGAAAAAGAAAAATAGAATCAAAATTTAATTTGTCCCATTATTTCTTACCTAAAACTTTTATCTTAAATATTGTTAGAATGTATTTAATATTTGATTAAATCAGAGGTTCAAACAGTCCAAAACAAAGATTCAAACAGCCCAACACAGCAGCAGGCCAAAAGGTTCAAGTGGAAGATATTCAAATTAGTAATGATGGAGTGGAAGATATTCAAATTAGTAATAATGGAGTGGAAGATATTCAAATGAATACAACGGCTATAAATTCAAATGAATACAACGGTTATAAACGGCTATAAACAGGCTATAAGTTTCATTATATATACCAAAATCTCTAATATAAACAAGTTACAAAAAAAATTAGAAAATATTCTTTGATCTAAAATCACTCGCATTTATTCTCTGAAATTTTTTTTGAGAAGTGTTCTTCAATTTTTGTTTACATCCTCTCTCAGAAATTATACATTAAGTCATATAGTTTTAAGCCCATCTTTCCTGTGTGAGGTTTATAGAAAAACCAAAGCTTCATTTTTATATCCATTTTTGAGAGATAATTGTTGTAGCTTTCTGTGAAAGCAAAAACATATTCTTTTGAACCTTGTAAGAGTGTAGTACACTCAGTGTTCTTGACTTAGAAAGTCTGTGTAAAATCTATGGAGGATTGCTCTATCTGTGAAAAGGTTGCTAGCACCCTGTGAAGTTAGAGTATAGTGGAAAATCTCAAGTGAAGCTTGAGGAGTGGACGTAGGCCGAGTTGAAACCGAACCACTAT
The DNA here is from genome assembly GCA_036172215.1 of Camellia granthamiana. NCBI lineage: Eukaryota > Viridiplantae > Streptophyta > Magnoliopsida > Ericales > Theaceae > Camellia > Camellia granthamiana. The sequence continues at coordinate 17,601,032 of CM069905.1, read as the reverse complement.
AAATTTGTTTGCCTCTCTCTCCTCTATCTCTTTATTTTATTTAAATTACCATAGTTATATTTCACATTTTCACTGTGCTAAAATCATTAACTGACATAGTTGTTAGAACACTTGTTTTAATTATTTTTATTTCATTAACTATATTTATCTATTGTGCTAGTCATAATTTTTATTAGGGTATTATTATTTTTATTTATAAAAACCTAATTCACCTCCTCTCTTAGGTTGTCTTTTGGGTAACATCATCCATTCTCTAATTAATCTTTATTAAACTTAATTAATTCAACTTATCCTTAATTAATCAAATGCGACTCCAATGAACTCTAATTAACCCCATTTAACTTAGCTAACCGTGGCTTAACCACACTTATTAATCATGCTTGGCTTAATCAATCACACTTGGGCTCAATTAAATGTACTTAAGTCTCGATTAATCACAACTAGTCTTAATTAATCACAATCAAAATTACACACAATATACAAGATGGTAGCATTAACTCAATTCAATCAAGCACTTTGATTAGGTTAAATAAAGCTAGGTTGATCACCATCAATCAAAATAAACATGCATTATCTATGAAATCCCCTGCAAGAACACAAGTGACATTCATTTCTCATAATATAAATTTTCTCTATATGAGTCTCCTCATTTTTTTACCTAAAAGAACTTGAAATTTTCTCTATAAGTGTCACTAAAGTCTTTTCTATTTTAACTGATCCTTATGTCTTTGATACCTGTCCCCAACTTTGGTATGTGGCTTATATAATAGTTTATCCTTTATTTCTTGACTTGTAATTATTTGGTAGCTTATGTTTTCTCTTGGGACCTTCATGTGAGAATTAGACTGATCCTTGTGTCTTTGATTCCTGTCCCCAACTTTGGTATGTGGCTTATATAATAGTCTATCAATTATTTTTTGACTTGTAATTATTTAGTAGCTTATGTTTTCTCTTGGGACTTTCATGTAGGAATCAGACTTCTATTGCTTCCAAGGTGAAGCATGCTTTCAATGTTTTAGGTTTTGATATTTTTTATTACCTATTGAATGATTTATTGCCAATGATATATTGATTTGTTTGTTTAAAATCTAATGCTTCGAGTTTCTAACCTTGGAATATTGTATCATCTATGTCAGCTATAAATGGGCGTGCAATATAAATTTGTGAACTTCAACTTATACGCAAATGGAACTGGAGGTTTCAGTACCTTGACTCATTATTTTGTTACACATTGTTTCACTATCAGTGTCTTGTATTATTTTGATTATTACAAGGCCGCTATTTATTTGCAATCCACACTCCGGCATATCAAATATTGTATGGTTATGAACTGGAGTATTATAAAATTATGCCTTTTTTTATTTTTATTTTTTATCTGGCTTCATTAATTATAAAGCTTGTGAACCAATGGTGTACATGTTTGCATGTTTAAGTATATTCAGATGTTGTTATTCTTATGGTAAACCACCAAGGATAAACTATTGTGAAATTTATGTTGAATCTCGGCCAGTTTAGCTTAGCTTATTAAATTCTGATATCTGGTCGAATACTCTACACACAATAGGGCTATTTGGGGCAGCTTCTAACAAGTTAAAAGCTGATAATCATAAATGAGGGGCTAAAAGCACCTCGCCTGCTTTTTAAACAGTCCTCAGACTTGTACACTAACTGATTGAGATTTGGCTTCATATTTGTGGAGATGTCAACTTCAAGTGTTAGTGGTAGTACCTCAGATCATTTGATATATTGCAACAAAAATTGTCCTAAATGTCGGAAAAAAGCAACTATTCGAATTTCTAAGACGGATCGAAACAAAAAAAAGTTATTTTATTGTTGTCATGATTGCGATGGTTTTCTTGGATGATGCTTGCCTACAAATTCACAATGCAGACATGAAGGACAAGTGCAAAAGGACAATATACCAACTGCCACCAAACAATATTGAAGTATGGGCAAACATCTTCGATTTCAAAGCGAACAGCTTCAATTTCAAAGCGCGCAGATGCAAAAATTGCAGATAGACATAAATCGAAGTTGATGTTGTATTTATGGGATCTTCTTCTTCCTTGTAATTGGTATTGTATTAGTTATGAAGATGTAATAATTTATATGAAAGTTAGAAGTTGAAATAGATAATATATATGAAGATTTATGATATATAACAGTTATTTTTGAGAAGTATGAAGATGTAATCTGTTATCTGTTTGTCTATTTGAAGAATGATTGAACACAAGTTGTTATATGTTTCTTTGTTTCAAGAATGATTGAACACAGGTTATTATATGTTTGTTTGTTTAAAGAATTTTTGGACACAGGTTGTTATATGTTTGTTTGTTTGAAGAATGATTGAACATAGATTGAAGACAGATTTTTCAACACAAATTTTGAAGGCAGGTTTCTGGACACAGATTTTTTAACACAGATTTCTAGATAGATATTTTGAACACAGCTTTTTGGAGATAGATTTTTTAACACAGGTTTTTTAACACAATTTTTGAAGATAGATTTTTGACACAGGTTTTTCAACACATATTTTGAAAACAAATTTCTGGACAAATATTTTAAACACAAATTTTGAAGACAGGTTTTTCAATACAGATTTTTGAACATATATTTTGAACATAGGTTTTTCAAGACAGATTTTTTCACACAGTTTTTGAAGACAGATTTTGGACATAGGTTTTTCAACACAGATTTTGAAGACAAATTTCTGGACAGATATTTTAAACACAGATTTTGAAGACAGGTTTTTCAACACAGAATTTTGAATAGGTATTTTTGTTACCCAAAAAGCAACCTAAGAGGGGGGTGAATTAGGTTTCTACAAATTAAAATTAATAATACTCCAATAAAATTAACTACTAGTACAACAAATTATTAACAAGCACAATGATGAACTTAGCAGTAAATGATCAAGCAAAATAATAATGAAGTATAACTAACATATAGGGTAAATCAAATGATTAACACATGAATATTAGATAGCTATAGCAGTAGTAGGAAAGTAAAGAAATTAGGGAAGATGAGACAAACAGATTTATAGTGGTTCGGCTTCAACCAAGCCTACATCCACTCCTCAAGCTTCACTTGAGATTTTCCACTATCTTCTAGCTTCATAGGGGTGCTAGCAACCTCATAAACATGGAGCAATCCTCCATAGATTTTATATAGACTTCACAAGCCCAAACCCTTGCAAATCTTAGGTAATTCACAATCACTCTCAAGATTTCAAGAACATAGTGTTTGCAACACTTTTACAAGATGAAATGGTATTTTTGCTTTCAAAGAAAGCTTACAATAATTATCTCTCAAAGATAGATATATAAAATGAAGCTTTGATTTTTCTGTAAATCTCACACAGGAAAGATGAGCTTAATGCTATAAGGCTCAGTGTATAATTTCTGAGAGAGGATGTAAACAAAAATTGAAGAACAGTTCTCAGAGAATTTTTCAGAGAATAGATGTTAGTGATTATAGATCAAAGAATATTTTCTGATTTTTTGTCACTTGTTTATATTAAAGGCTTTGGTATATATAATGAAACTTATAGCCGTTTATAGCCGTTGTATTCATTTGAATTTATAGTCGTTTATAATTGTTGTGCTTTAGCATTACTAATTTGAATATCTTTCACTCCATCATTACTAATTTGAATATTTTTCACTTGAACCTTTTGAACCTTTTGAACTGCTGCTGTGCTGGGCTGTTTGAACTCCTGATTTCATCAAATATTAAATACATTCTAACAACATTTAGGATAAAAGTTTAGGCGAGAAATAATGGGACAAAATAAATTTTGATTCTATTTTTCTCTTTCAAATAAATTAAAACATAAAATCATCAAAATAAATGTTGATTCTATTTTTTTCTTTCAAATAAATCATCAAAATAAATTTTGATTCTATTTTTCTCTTCCAAATAAATTAAAAATATAATTAAATAAATCATCAAAATAAATAAGTCTAACAATTTTGAACATAGCTTTTTGAAGACAGATTTTTCAAGCAGGTTTTTGAACATAGTTTTTGAAAACAGATTTTGGAACACCGATTTTCAACATAGATTTTTGAACACAGATTCTTTGAAATCAAATTTGTAACATATTTTTATTATATTTCCATCTATATCTGTATAGAGGTAGCTAGCAAATATAACAACAAAGCAATCTCAAATTTCTATAAATCTCATAAAATATGCTCCATCAAGTAACAAGTTTCCAACTAACGAAAACGAGACTCATTCAGTCTATTTGTATTTTGAAATTAACAAAAGAAGAAAGTAGGGTTCCATAAATTTGATTCATAGCACTCATGGATTGTTGAGTTCGCATCATATCAACAACTCCCGGTATGCCTCTAATAAATTCCGATATGGTAAGGGATGTGTCGACTCCATAAATCTAGGTTGGAGCATTAATCAAACTTTGTCTTCTCATAATGTCCATACTTCTGGGTGTGCCTCCAATTGCATTTACCATTTCTCCCTATTCGATTACAATGACATGAAAAAAATAGTTTACTATACATTATTGACAAATAAAATAAACTGATCGATATAAATTCATATTATGTACACGTACTGGCACATGCATACTATTTTGCATGCCAACCATACAAGGATAAAGCTCTCTACGTGCACTAGGTTGAGGTTGAGATTGAGCTTGAGCTCCAAGCACCTTAGTACCCTATATTAACCAAGATAAATGAGTAGAGATAAATGATAAGTTCAATAGAGAGAAATGATACAATATTGAAAAATAAATAGAGAATACCATGAAATTTACCTTTGATTTGTTATGTTTTGTTTTGCTTGCTTTTAACCGATTGACTATTTGAGCTACTTTGGCGACCTTTCGTTTCGTAACTGGATGACCTTTTCGGCGAGCAACCAAAGGGCTAAGCAATTTCATATTACCAATCGGGGAAGATAGTACATTATTAGTAATAGGTGGCACATTACTAGTAGAAGCTGGTACATTACTCCCACTACCCTCATCATCTTTCATCACTCTTGCCTTGATTTCATCCAACCCACGATCGATAATTTTGATTTTTCCTTCAGAGTTCCCAGCTACTTGTACAATACCAATCAATTTTTTTGTTCATCTTATCATAAACCTTTGCATTGAAATCATTCCCAAAGCCAGTGCATGTGGTTTTGATGCATGTGTACCCTCTACCCAAATCTTTTCTCTATCGTGGTAAAATAAATTTATTTGGAACCTCATTTATGCATCTTGTAATAAGCACAACAAGTGAGTGAGCACACATGATACCCCTAAATTGAAACAACCGACACATACATTGAATATCAACTTCAGTCGAATTATAATACACAATAAATTCCACATGCTTCATCTTTCCAAAAACTACCACGACTTCTTTCACGAAGTATGTGCAAATTGAACCATCATCTTTCACAAGACACAATTGACAATAAAGTAGTCTCTTCTCTCTGCTCGCACTTCTTTGAATTTTGCATTGGTGTAGGCATCTTGAAATTGCTTCTCAAAACCATACACAGTTAGGCAATCAAACACTTTGTGTCGAGACTTGAAGTCAACTTTCTTCTCTTTCTCTACCTTACTTCTTAAGGCATTTTCATATTGTTCAACAAATTGCTTTAATGTAGTCTTCGGGTTGACATATCCATCAAAAAAGGCATTCATGCTCTCACTTCGTTGTGTAGTTGACATGTCAGCCCAAAAAATGTCTTTCACATAGACAGGAACCCATCGATGTTGCTCATCATATAATACCCCCAACCATTCATTCTCATAAAGATTAAATTCTGCAATCATCTCTTTCCATGTCATCCATAGCGATTCTGGTTTTGACCCGTTACCTATTGCATTCCGAACTCGGGTTGGTATGGTTTAGAACGGTTATTCTTGTCTTGTTTCCCCTGTCTCCCCTTATCTTGGTTATCGAGTTGTAGTTATGTGTTTGGAACAAGTTGGATGCTTATTTTTCCAAACATGTGATGCCCAGATTTTGGCTCTTTCGCTCTAGCGGGCATTCTCGTGCTCGAGTAGGCTTTATGAATTTTGCTCCTCCGCTCGAGCAGCCATTCTTGCGCTCGAGCAGGATTTGTCAACTCTCAGTATTTTTGCAGATCTGCAAATGCTGGGAGAGTGCATTGGACGCTCGAGCGTCCAGTCTTACGCTCGAGCGGGGCCCATTCGTCTGCAAAACTTCTAGAAATGTGCATTCTACGCTCGAGCGCCACTTTTCATAGCGTCATTTTCCACGCTCGAGCAGACTGCATGTATAATAGTCTGTGAAAATGACATTCTATATCACTTTTTTCACTTCTCTCTCTCTCTCTAAAACTTTCCAAAAACCTAGATCTTGAGTTTCTCTCTCTAAAACTCACATTCTCTCTTCTATTTCATCTAGATCCGTCGATCTTTTCACCCTAGTGCCTTTGAGAAAATGGTAGAGTGCGTCAAGATTTTCATTTTGATCCAAATAAAAGTGGGTTTCGGTGTTTTTGAAGTTCCATCCTTGCTTGGCTCATCTTCTCTCTTTGAAGTAGGGATTTTCTACACTTTGTTATGGTTTTTAACTTAGTTATTTGTATATTGTGTAACAATGGTGGGATTTGAGGGTAATGTGAACAAACCTAGGGTTTGGGTATAAAATGAAAAGAGGGCTTTTTGGTGAATATGAAATAGATAAGTATGGGATGTGAAAATGAGATTATGTTGTAACAAAATGGTTGATTTTGATGCTTGGTTTGATATTTGGAAAAAAAAGAGATTTTGCCCTAAAATGAGTACTATAATTATTTTGTATAAATAATTGAAATTGGTGTGGTAAACATGAAATTGAGTGAGTGTTGAAATAGATGGTGGAATTGAGTATGTAATACTTCACATCTTTGGAAATTTTGAATAAATTATCTATCTTGAGATTGTATATCTGTTTAGAAATATCTGTATTGGGCTATCGGTGGAGGATAGCTATGATTGTTGTAGAAATTGCAGGCGGATTAGGTGAATTTAAACTAATCTCCTGTTGGTTGTCATTGAATATGACTATGTTTATATACATTGTATATGTATGATTATTTGGGAGTGGAAAGGGGATGTACTTCATTGTTTGATTATGTATTTAAATACATTGCATATCTATGAATGATTGTTTGGGAAGAGAAACGGGATGGACTCCATTATAATTAAGTTGGCCAGAGTGTCCTGTGTGAAAGTCCCAAAATTATACATAGGTACCGATCCCGCGAACGAAATATTCGTAAAATGGCCAATTGAAACTATACATGGGTACCGATCCCGCAGACGAAATATTCGTAAAATGGCAGTTTGAAGTGTTTATATGTTGATGAAGTGATTATAGAACCATTGAGTTGTAGTTTCATTTAGGTTAGTGAGAAATGATGAAAATGGCTCATGTATTGAAATGAATCGAAAGGAAACGAGTTAAGAATTGGATTTAGCATCACATGACTATATAAAATGTGGATGTTTTATCCCGTACATTGTGTATGCACATGTACTTATATCTTTGTTAAACCTCATATATTGTGTTATTTCTACTGGGTTATGGCTCACCTTATTTGGGAAAAACATTTTCAGATAATGATGGTATGCCCCCACCAAGACAGTAGCTTGGAGGGACTTTTGGGAGCAAGAGATTCTTCATCTTGATTGTGTATTTTTGTTTAGCCTAGGGCTTTAATTGTACGAGTTAATCTCATTTTTATTATAACCAAGTCAAGACTTGGAAAGATGTAAGCCTATAGGGCATATAATTGTACTAAACTCTTTTGTAACATTAACTTTATGTAATGAAAGGACTATTTACTCTGATGTATGCCGTAATTAATAATTGTTTTGGGTTGCATTTATTGTATTATTTTGGGGGCGTTAAAACTCTCAAATTCATCTTTTGTGAAAATGTCATACACTGCATTTTGCAAAGCCAACTTCATGGATTCATATTGGGAATAGCCTTTCAATTTCTCTAGAATTTTCTTCATTATATGCCATAAACACCATCGATGTCAAGTATTTGGGAAAACAATTTCTATAACATTTTGCATAGCTTTGCATTAATCAGTTATTATAGCTTTTGGAGGATGATCCGACAAACAATTTAACCATGCTTTGAATTACCAAACAAATGTATCAGTGTCTTCACTAGATAACAACCCACAACCAAGCAAAATCAACTGTCCATGGTGGTTAACTTCTACAAACGGAGCAAATGACATATCATATTTGTTAGTGAGATAAGTTGTGTCAAATGAAACAACATCTCCAAATTCTTCATAAGCCGCCCGACTCAGTGTATCTACCCAAAACAAGTTTCCAATGTAAAAGTTAGTATCAACATCAATCATATAATAGAAACTTGAATTTTGTGTGTACATCCTCAAAAAATGTTTTTGAAGTGTATCAGCATCTCCTTCTCCAAGCCTAAATCTTCTAGCTCTGTCAATGTAATTCCTTACATCTCGCTCATCAAATGTTAATAACTCATAACCCCCAACTTCAACAACCATTGAGTTATAATTCCTAGACACCCCAATCCCTACTTGATCATTAATTTCTAATCTTCTCTTCACAGGAGTAAGAATTTTCTTATTCATTGCAAAATGACGTGAGTCAGTGGGAATCAAGTCATGATTATGGTCAAGGTCAACTGTCGTTAACAAAAATCTTCCATCATTTTCTAAGGTCGCTCGTACTCTTGCTTTGCAATCAATTTTTGTGGACAGAAATGGCTTTAGAGGGTTTACTTCTGATTTTTTGGTTCTCTTTCCCGATCGAGAACATTCAATCTCAAAATATCTTAATTCCCCATCATCGCCACAAACTTGTGTTTTATAAGCTATGAAAAATCCAACATGTTTAGCATATTTGGCATAAAATGTGTACACTTCTTACTTTGAGCTAAAATACATACCCCTCTTAGGTTCCTCAACTTCTTCACTCTCATTTAATAAAGGATTCTCACCACTATTCGAATCGATCTCCATTTCTGCTCATTCAAAAATACCATATGAAATCAAATGATTTAATAGATTAATAGAATAATAGAATAACCTGTTATTAATTTGTTCAAAAATTAATCATTATTGAGGTTGTTATGAATTTGTTAATAACAGATTATTATAATGATGCAAGCTCTTGAATGATGCAAGCTATTTATAACAGATTATTCATATGTTTATATAATAGATTACAACAGATTTTGAATGTATGTTTATATAACAGATTAACACAGATTTTGAATGTATGTATATATATATTCATAACAGCTCTTGAATATATGTTTATATATATATATATATTTCATTACAGAATACAGCTACAAATTTGGCCATTCCAGTGAGTGATTCTTTAAATAATAAACTTTCTTCATCAGTTCCAAAACATTAGGAAATAGAACAAGAATTAACAAGGGTAACATCCTAGATAGTACTTCAGCGATCAAATCTAATGTAAAAAGAAGAAAAAAAATGAAAATTTAGAAAAAATTTGTTTGAACACAGATTTCCTATTGTGTATATATATGTATAAGAACATTAAAACAGAGGACATAAGATAGAGACACAAACTGATCTGGAAGAGCGTAGAAGTCCATGTCGGAAGAAAACGATCACGACCTAAACCCGCCTCTACAGGTTTGGCACCGTAACCGGCTAGTAATCCATGATTACCGAAGGCTTGCTTAACAGTAATAACAGTAATAGAGAGTACAGGGGCTGGTGGAAGCCAAAACAGTAATAAAATATGTCCAATGAGCTGTGACAGTCTGTATGAAAAAAGACTTTTCATAACATATTCACATTTGAAACAAAAACAGTAAGTACATACATCATATACAGACATTCAGGTTAGGGACCAAATCCCTGCCATAACAGTACAGTACAAGTCTATACAGTCTATACAAAACATAAACAGGAAGGGGAATCTAAAACACCCCTAAGCAGCCATGGCTTGAACAGATCTGGAACCTTGCAGTGAGGCACAAAGGTTGGCTTGACAAAACAAGAGCTTAGCCTGACGCTCCTAGCAACGGTCCGGTGCCTGTACACCTACATATATATATGAGCAGTGAGCTAAAGCCCAGTGAAAAACATATGCGTAAAGAGGTTAAGAATGAATGTCCTTTCAGTATTTAAAATAGTCATTTGAATAGTATATCAGTTATTCGATCATAGCAGTCATAAGTGGTACATCCAATAACAAATAGTACAGTAGGTCTTAACAGACCGAACAGTCAGTTGATGGCCATCATATCGGTAAATGGTAGTGGTTCCAAACATGGGAACTGACAGATATCTCTGTGATAGTAGCAGTACAGTACAGTAACAGTAAATTGCTATGGATGCCACGAATACAGTTCGCAAATAGGACAAGCATTCATTCAGTAAACAGTGTTATTTCATAAAACAGTTCAGTCATTTGTTCAGAAAGTAATCTCAATTGAACATATCTTTACAACATTGTTACTCACAGAGCATTGGGCTACAGATAGGCTAGAGCGTCCTCGGATGCCAACCCTACAGTTTCAGAATGAACACACACTGAGTTATACACTTGGGTTTAATAACTTAACCCCTAACTTGACTCGATGTGGTTCTACATCAATATCCTCCTTAAGATGCCTTAAACATGCCCTAGGAATGCCTAGGATGGAAAGAGGATACAAAGATGCACTTTTAAACATTTTTCAGAATTTTCAGAAAACAGGGGTCTCGCTCGAGCGTGGATTTCTACGCTCGAGCGGACATGCAGACAAAGGATCCCCGCTCGAGCGTTACTTTACACGCTCGAGCGGACTGTAAAACATAACAAAAGTACTGGATGCATAAAATTCACGCTCGATGGGTGCTCGACCCCCGCTCGAGCGTGAGACACAAGTCCTCGCTCGAGCGTGCATTCCCTCGCTTGAACGGACTGTAAACACATGCAAAGTACTGGATACACGCATTTCACGCTCGAGCGTTCATTTCTCCGCTCGAGCGGACTACATGAATCCAGAGTGTACGCTCGAGCGTGAAGTCCTACGCTTGAGCGTGGGTCCAAATTCTGGAATTTCCAGATTTGAACCTCAAGCTCAAAACTCAACTTTAAAGTATCAAATTCGATCCTCTTGGGCTAATTTTCTGGAAAACACTTGTAAACTCATAGTATGACATGTTTCAAAGGTCAATTTGAGGAATCAAAGCCCAAAGGTAGTTCAATTGAACACAATTTTCAAATAAACTTCAAGAACATAAAGTGTATGAAACATGCAAGTGTTCTAATGAACTCAAAGCTTCTAATACATGCTCCAAAGAGCCAATTCTTTCAAAAACAAGATGAATTCATGAACTATAATCAAAAGATGGACATGCATGAAGCAATTTCATGATGACAACCTCAAAACTCACAAATGTGCACATGCATGCAAGATACAAGCTTCAATTCAACACTTTTAAACCAATTCTTGACTCAACTCACTAAATTACCATGAACCATGCAACAAATGACTTAATTTAACAAACAAGAAGATGATTCTCCTACCTTATGCCTTGAATTCAAAGTATGGGAGTCTAATGTTGTAAATCTTCTACAATTTCTTCCAAACTCTAACCCAAAATCTTGTTGAATCACACTAACTCCTATCTTTCTCTCTCTAGTCGGTTTGTCTCAAGGAATAGATGAGAAAGAGATATGAATTAAGTCTCAAATGTTTTATGAGATGGCCCACTAACATGGCATTTTGGTAAATAAGTCAAACTAATGCAATACAACATTATTTAATCTAATTTAATCATACCAAATCAAATTTCAATTGAATTTATCATAAAATTGCATAAATTCCAATTAGCATAAAACATTAATCAATTTCGGATTCGGCCGCCGATAAAGTTTTCAATTTGCAGTTTGAAACATAGAACATAAACAGATCGTTCAATAGTCAACAGATAGGACTGCACTTAAGCTATACACTTAATCAATCAGTTCAGGATTTCAGTCAATCAGTCATTTAACATGCTTAATCATAGATTTACACTAATTAGTGGTGAGGGTTGTCACAGTCTCCCCTCCTTATAAAGAGTTTTGGTCCTCCAAACTCGAATTACCTTCATTTTGGAAGAAAACAGGATTCAGTGGGAACAGTTCAGGATATCTCTTCATCATATCGTCTTCCTTTTCCCAAGTGGCATAAACGCCATCATGGTTTTGCCAGTCAACTTTCACTAACGGAATCTCTTTATTCCTCAATTTCTTGATCCGTCTGTTTACAATCTGGATAGGCCGTTCTTTGTAAGTGTAGTCGTCACTTAGCACTACACGGGTAGGCTCAATCACATGGAAGGGATCCCGAAGGTAATCCCTCAACATTGAAATGTGGAACACGTTATGCAGATGCTCCATTTCAAGAGGAAGCGCTACTTGATACGCCACCGAATTAATCTTTTCAATAATCTCATACGGTCCGACATATCTCAGCGCTAGCTTACCCTTGACTCCAAAACGAGTCTGGCCTTTCATCGGTGTCACTTTAACAAAAACATGATCACCTATATCATACTCTCTGTCTCGTCTCCGGACATCCGCATAACTTTTCTGTCAGCTCTGTGCAGTTTTCAGTCTCTGTTGAATCAGTTTCACTTTTTCGGTAGTTTCATGTACAATTTCGGGCCCAAGCAAAGGCCCATCTCCAACTTCTGCCCAGCAAATCAGAGATCGACATTTTCTGCCATACAAAGCCTCGAAAGGCGCCATACCAATGCTTGAGTGAAAACTGTTGTTGTAGGCGAATTCAGCTAACGGTAAATGGCTTTCTCAATTTCCTTGGAAATCAAGAACACACATTCTCAGTAAATCCTCCAGAGTCTGGATGGTTCTTTCTGACTGACCATCTGTCTGAGGATGGTATGCACTATTTAGTCTCAGTTCAGTACCCAATGCTGTCTGCAAACTTTGCCAAAATCTCGATGTAAACTTCGAGTCCCTATCAGAAACAATGGACACATGCACTCCATGCAATCTAACAATCTCATCAATATAGATTACAGACAATTTGTCCGCATTATAAATTATTTTGACAGGTAAGAAATGAGCAGATTTAGTCAGTCTATCAACAATAACCCAAATTGAATCCATACCTCTACTGGAGCGAGGTAAACCAATAATGAAATCCATAGTGATATGTTCCCATTTCCACTCCGGTATCGGTAAGGGTTGCAGTAAACCTGCGGGTCGTTGATGTTCGGCTTTAACTTATTGGCAATAAAGACATTTCGACACAAATCAGCAATCTCTTTCTTCATTCCCGGCCACCAGAAATTCAGTTTCAAGTCTTGGTACATTTTTGTATTTCCTAGATGGATATACAGTTTTGAATTGTGGCCTTCTTGCAGAATTCTTCTTTTCAGTTCAGAATCACTCGGTACACATAATCTTCCCTGAAATTTCAACACATTATTCTCAAATTTGAAATCCAGCCTCGGTTTGGATTCCCGTTCTTCGATGATCTTCCTTAAGAAGTCATCTTGTTGCTGTTTCTCTTTAATCTCTTCAATCAATGCTGGTTGAGCAAAAATAGTGGCTATTGTTCCACCTTGTTCACACAAAACAATCTCAATTTCAAGTCTTTCAAGGTCACATAGCAATTCTTTCTGCCCGGTGAGTAAACAGGCTAAATTTTCAATCGATTTCTGACTCAGTGCATCAGCAACGGTGTTAGCTTTTCCTGGTTGGTACAAAATTTGCAGGTCATAGTCTTTTATCAGTTCTAGCCATCTCCGTTGTCTCATATTCAGTTCTTTCTATGTGAAGAAGTATTTCAAACTCTTGTGGTCTGCATACACCTCACATGTTGCCCCATAAAGGTAGTGACGCCAAATTTTCAGTGCAAACACTACTGCAGCAAGTTCTAAATCATGGGTCGGATAGTTCTTTTCATGCGGTCTCAGTTGTCGGGAAGCATATGCAATAACTTTACCATTCTGCATTAAAACACATCCTAAACCCTTATAAGAAGCTTCACTATATACAGTATAACCATCCGTACCTGAGGGTAAGGTGAGAATCGGTGCAGTCACTAGTCGAGTTTTCAACTCTTGAAAAGTTGATTCCCTCTGATCGGTCCAATCAAATGATATCCCCTTCTGAGTCAGCTGTGTTAGTGGTAGGGCAATTTTGGAGAAATCTTTGACAAACCTTCTGTAATACTCGGCTAAGCCTAGAAAACTTCGGACTTCAGTAACATTTGTCGGTCTAGGCCAGTTCACTACTGCTTCAATTTTCTGTGGGTCAACTGTAATACCATCCTTACTGATCACATGTCCCAAAAACATCACACTATCAAGCCAAAATTCACATTTAGTCAGTTTAGCATACAGTTTCTGTTCTCTTAGGGTTTGCAAAGCAATTCTCAAATGATGTTCATGTTCTTCCGTGCTTTTGGAGTAAATCAAAATGTTATCTATGAAAACAACTACAAATTCATCCAAGAATGGTTTGAAAATTCTGTTCATGAGATCCATAAATGCAGCAGGTGCATTGGTAACTCCAAAAGGCATAACTAGAAATTCGTAATGTCCATACCTCGTTCGAAAGGCAGTCTTTTCAATGTCCCTTGGTTTGACTTTCAATTGGTGGTAGCCGGATCTCAGGTCAATTTTAGAAAACACCTGAGCACCCTGTAACTGGTCAAACAAATCATCAATTTGAGGCAATGGATATTTGTTTTTCACTGTTACCTTGTTCAGTTCACGGTAGTCAATGCAAAGTCTCAGTGAGCCGTCTTTCTTCTTTACAAACAAAACTGGAGCGCCCCATGGTGAAGCACTGGGCCTGATGAACTTCTTGTCCAACAGTTCTTGCAGTTGAACTTTCAACTCTTTCAATTCGGTCGGTGCCATTTTATAAGGAGCTTTAGATACTGGCTGTGTACCCGAAATCACATCAATGGTGAACTCAATCTCCCTATCAATCAAATCCCCTGGCAAATCATCTGGAAAAACATCTGGGAATTCTCTGACTATAGGAATACTGTTCACATCAGTTTTAGCATCAGTAGGTACAGTCAATACACAACACAGATACCCTTTACACCCCTTTTTAATCAGTTTAAAAGCTTTTATCGATGAAATCAGATATGGGGGAGGTACTATTCCAACTCCGTTAAACACAAATTCAGGTAAACCAGGTGGACGGAAAACAACTTGTTTCGTTACACAGTCTATGGTAGCATGATATTTTGTTAACCAGTCCATTCCCAATATCACATCAAAATGATCTATATTCAATGGCAGTAAATCAATATACAGATGAACATCCCCAACAATAATTTCACATGCAGGGTATATATAAGCACAAGTCATGGATCCTCCAATAGGTGAAGATACAGCTAACAGATAGTTCATAGGTTCTAGTGGTCTATTTAATTTTCACGAAAAAGCATGCGATATATATGAATGTGTAGACCCCGAATCAATCAAAACATAAGCATTTTGAGCACAAATTGAGAGTATACCTGACACAACGGTCTCGGTATTCTGTACATCTCTCGGTACGAGTGCGAACACTCGGCCTTGCCTCATAGGCTCCTTTCCAGTAACTTTAGGGTTAGGTTTCGGTGCAACGGTTGATGCTGCAGCGCTGGCTGCAGCTTTACTATTGCCTTGAGGAGTAGAAGGGCAATCTCTGACCATGTGGCCCACCTTGCCACACCTGTAACAAGCACCTGGAATTTTATAACAAATCCCTTTATGTTTCTTACCACATTCAGAACAGGGCGGTATGGAACTATTTCCCTAACTGGAACTGGTTGTTGACCCCGTATTTTGCTTTTTGTTCAAGGGGCTGTTCCGGCCTTTCTTAAATTTAAAACCCCGTCTCTTACCGCGCCATTCAGTCGCTGGTGTTTCAGTCTGTTTCAGTGCCTCATTGTTTGACTCAACCATTATTGCTCGGTCAAGAACATCCACGTATTTCAGTAACTTCAGAACATTTATTCTGTCAAGTATTTCAACATTGAGGCCGCCTTCAAACTTCCTGGCCTTTTTGTAATCAGTATCAACCATGTGTGGTGCATATTTGGCGAGTTCAGTGAATTTAGATTCATACTTTGCTACCGACATGGTGCCTTGTTTTAGTTGTTCAAACTCAGTCACTTTTCGGTCCCTGACACACTGTGGAAAGTATTTCTCAAAGAAGGCTCCCTTAAACTAAGCCCAATTCATGGCAGTATTGGTGTCGCGGACCAGCATCCACCACCTTCTGGCCTCTTCTTGTAAGGTGAAGGTAGCCAGTAGCACTTTGTGTGCTTCAGAACACGGAAAAACTTCAAACAATTTCTCTATTTCAAGAACCCAGGCTTCGGCCTTTAGTGGTTCAAGGCCTCCTTGGAATGATGGCGGTTTCATTTTACTAAACTTCTGTGTTAGAGCAATTATGTCATCATTCACATTCTGTTCTGGCTGTACTGGAGGAGGTGGGGGTTGTTAGTTCTGTTGTTGCCTTAAGGCCTCAGTCAGCAGTTCCACCGTTCTTTCTAGTCTTGCCATTCTGGCATCAGATGATTCTGTTTCATCAGTAGTTCTTGCATTCTCCATTTCACTATAAACGATTATGACAATAATAAACATAGGCAGTTGCATACTTCAAACATATTAACACATTAGCACATATATTCATGTCATGGCCACACACACTTTTCATGCTCATGCAATGCCCTAATTACTTTTCTAGGACATCTTATAGCTCATTTGGACACGTGTGTGTGGTATAACTCGTGGTTTGAACTTCGCTCTGATACAACTCTGTCATGACCCAAACCCGCCCCTATGGGTTTAGCACCGTAACCGGCCAGTAATCCGTGATTACCGAAGGCCTGCTTAACAGTAATAACAATAATACAGAGTACAGGGGCTGGCGGAAGCCAAAACAGTAATAAAATATGTCCAATGAGTTATGACAGTCTGTATGCAAAAAGACTTTTCATAACATATTCATATTCGAAACAAAAACAGTAAGTACATACATCATATACAGACATTCAGGTTAGGGACCAAATCCCTACCATAACAGTACAGTACAAGTCTATACAGTCTATACAAAACATAAACAGGAAGGGGAATCTAAAACACCCCTAAGCAGCCATGGCTTGAACAGATCTGGAGCCTCGCAGTGAGGCACAAAGGTTGGCTTGACAAAACAAGAGCTTAGCCTGACGCTCCTAGCAACGGTCCGGTGCCTGTACACCTACATATATATATGAGCAGTGAGCTAAAGCCCAGTGAATAACATATGCGTAAAGAGGTTAAGAATGAATGTCCTTTCAGTATTTAAAATAGTCATTTGAACAGTATATCAGTTATTCGATCATAGCAGTCATAAGTGGTACATCCAATAGCAAATAGTACAGTAGGTCTTAACAGACCGAACAGTCAGTTGATGGCCATCATATCGGTAAACGGTAGTGGTTCCAAACATGGGAACCGACAGAGATCTCTGTGACAGTAGCAGTACAGTACAGTAACAGTAAATTGCTATGGATGCCACGAATACAGTTCGCAAATAGGACAAGCATTCATTCAGTAAACAGTGTTATTTCATAAAGCAGTTCAGTCATTCGTTCAGAAAGTAATCTCAATTGAACGTATCTTTACAACATTGTTACTCACAGAGCATTGGGCTACAGATAGGCTAGAGCGTCCTCGGATGCCAACCCTATAGTTTCAGAATGAACACACACTAAGTTATACCCTTGGGTTTAATAACTTAACCCCTAACTTGACTCGATGTGGTTCTACATCAATATCCTCCTTAAGATGCCTTAAACATGCCCTAGGAATGCCTAGGATGGAAAGAGGATGCAAAGATGCACTTTTAAACATTTTTCAGAATTTTCAAAAAACAGGGGTCTCGCTCGAGCGTGGATTTCTACGCTCGAGCGGACATGCAGACAAAGGATCCCCGCTCGAGCGTTACTTTACACGCTCGAGCGGACTGTAAAACATAACAAAAGTACTGGATGCATGAAATTCACGCTCGATGGGTGCTCGACCCCCGCTTGAGCGTGAGACACAAGTCCTCGCTCGAGCGTGCATTCCCTCGCTCGAGCGGACTGTAAACACATGCAAAGTACTGGATACATGCATTTCACGCTCGAGCATTCATTTCTCCGCTCGAGCGGACTGCATGAATCCAGAGTGTACGCTCGAGCATGAAGTCCTACGCTCGAGCGTGGGTCCAAATTCTGGAATTTCCAGATTTGAACCTCAAGCTCAAAACTCAACTTTAAAGTATCAAATTCGATCCTCTTGGTCTAATTTTCTGGAAAACACTTGTAAACTCATAGTATGACATGTTTCAAAGGTCAATTTGAGAAATCAAAGCCCAAAGGTAGTTCAATTGAACACAATTTTCAAATAAACTTCAAGAACATAAAGTGTATGAAACATGCAAGTGTTATAATGAACTCAAAGCTTCTAATAAATGCTCCAAAGAGCCAATTCTTTCAAAAACAAGATGAATTCATGAACTATAATCAAAAGATGGACATGCATGAAGCAATTTCATGATGACAACCTCAAAACTCACAAATGTGCATATGCATGCAAGATACAAGCTTCAATTCAACACTTTTAAACCAATTCTTGACTCAACTCACTAAATTACCATGAACCATGCAACAAATGACTTAATTTAACAAACAAGAAGATGATTCTCCTACCTTATGCCTTGAATTCAAAGTATGGGAGTCTAATGTTGTAAATCTTCTACAATTTCTTCCAAACTCCAAGCCAAAATCTTGTTGAATCATACTAACTCCTATCTCTCTCTCTCTAGTCGGTTTGTCTCAAGCAATGGATGAGAAAGAGATATGAATTAAGTCTCAAATGTTTTATGAGATGGCCCACTAACATGGCATTTTGGTAAATAAGTCAAACTAATGCAATACAACATTATTTAATCTAATTTAATCATACCAAATCAAATTTCAATTGAATTTATCATAAAATTGCATAAATTCCAATTAGCATAAAACATTAATCAATTTCGGATTCGGCCGTCGATAAGGCTTTCAATTCGCAGTTTGAAACATAGAACATAAACAAATCGTTCAACAGTCAACAGATAGGACTGCACTTAAGCTATACACTCAATCAATCAGTTCAGGATTTCAGTCAATTAGTTATTTAACATCCTTAATCATAGATTAGCACTAATTAGTGGTGAGGGTTGTCACAAAGACGCCAGATGATGGAGGAGAGAGAAGACGTCGGACGGTGGAGAAGAGTGATGGCGGACGCAGATTTGCAGATTCAGAGCGAGAGAGGGAAGACGGAGGAGAGGCAGATAGAGAATACCGAACAGTAGAGGAGGGAGAACACGCCGGATGGTGGACGAAAAGGACGATGGACGAAAGATTTATAGCTGGTAGAGCTGGAATAGATCTTGAAAATAGAACATCAATACCTCTGTTTTACATTTGAGCGGGATTTCTATTTTTTTTTTTTTAACACAGTGCATGAAACACACGCACTGTATATGCAAATAATCTTCATCTTGCCTTGTTGGCTGCTAGCTCCTTAGTGGTACTTTTAGAGCTTTTGATTTAGTGCTCTAAATCGAAACTGTATTTTCATAGTAGTTAAAGTCCCTCAATATTTGTACAAAAAAATTTGACTCAGAGAAATTTTGACCTCGACTCAGATAAATTTCTCTAAGTCGGACAAAATTTTTCTGAGTCGAATTTTCTCTGTAAAAATGTTGAGACACCTTAACTAATAAAAAAAACATCTTTGACCTATACTACTACACAAAGTTGGAGAGGGATGTTTCACTAATTTTTCTTTCTTATAATTCTGAAAATTACAAATACTCCTAATTTTTTATTTAACCAAAAAAAAAAAAAAATCATAACTTACTCTTCTATACAATAATAAAATTATCAAAATTGTTAATTTAAATATATTTCTGATATCATTAAAAATTATTAATTAACTTAATAATTTATTAATAAAAATAATCATTGTAAGTAAATCATAAAAAATAATTAATATTTTAAGTAAATCTAAAGTTGTATTTGTAATTTGCTCTATAATTTTTGTTGTTGTTATGATAAAAAAGACAACTACTATTTGTGAGAATTAAAATAATTTTAATTCAGAAAGAAGAATACCTCCTGCTATGATGTTCAAGTCTTTGAGTCTTTATCCTTGAATGATCAAATCTTGAATGTATAAATAAAACCCACTCACTGAACACTTTTACAGAACCATATGGGAAAAGTGGAAGGAACAAAGTTTTAAGCCTATTCTATTCACAAAACAACGTCTGTGTTTGATAGCTATTACAGACATATATATAGATAGGCTTGGACCCATATTCAAGTGTAATTCTTTATAACTTCCCACCATCAGGGAAGTTGTAAGGTCCCATGAAACTACCATATGAGATAGTGAACAGACATTAGTTACCCATTAACCATTAAACCAATTAAATATATATAATATAAATAACTAAATAAATAAAATAAACATGTGGCATATGGGTCACTTTATGGATATTCTTACATTCTCCCACTTGGTACATATAACACATGTTGTTGACTGTCGGGTAACTAACAAACTGATTATGGCTATTAAATAAAAATACCCAAACCTTAGAGTTATAATACACGAATCATGGCGGTTATGCTCTATTAATTAAGTATTTCCTTCCATGTATTACATTGTATCACACTGTAGACGTCCTCGAACGCCCCGGGAGGATGAGTCCCGTTCTGTTCGTTTTTGGGCTCACTACAGTTCGGACTCAAATTGTCACGGTTCTCAATCTGAACCAAAGAGTCCAAATCCGGCAAATCGTTTTTTGAGAAAACAGATTTTTGAAAGAAGTGCCAAACATGGACTGCTTTGCCAGATACAGAGTCGCCACCTAAATATTTTATTTTGGGAAATTTAGGAAACCCTGACTCGTTGCTTAAGGCCACGTGTCCGTCATCACCAAAGTTGCCTCGGCTTGGGAACTTGGGTACGATTGGGGAAGGTCACTTCGTGAGCACCCCCGCTCGCCCGATCAAAGATTGGCCTCTACTAACCATGATATCGAGTTTTTAAAAACATTATGTGCTCTTACTCCGGTTATTAGCCTAGATTTACTACGTGACGCACACAACACACAAGTATAGACTGAATCGCCTGAATTGGAACAACACATCTTATGTTTGTTTTTGAAAGCGGTTTGCTACTCGCAAGTAGGCTTAAAATGCAGATTTTGCCACCCTCAGGTGGGCTTTAGAAAAGATGGTTTTGCCACTATCTAGTGGGCTTAAAACTCACAGTCAATGCATTACTCCAGTTCAGATAATCCAACCTTCACCCACAGGCATTTAGGCAGTTATATCACATAAGCACATAGCCTCATGGTAAGCATACTATCATGGTAGTCACTCACACGCATGCAAGGATGCTAAAGTATAACCACTTACCGAATACTCCAAGCCAAAGAAAGAAGCTAATTAGAAATCAATGCATGATCCGAACTATACAGAAATGCCTAATGCAACACATGCAAAATGCAACTGAGATAGGCTCGGCTATTCCAAAGATGGCATGCGAAATGCTACAATTAACAAGTATTCAACTCGGAATTGAAATACAATGCAGTTAACATGATGCGTCGAGCCCGGTGCATGCAAGACAGATGAATCAATGTAAACATGCTATCATACTGTATGCTAATTGAAACATGCCCTAATCTAACCATCATAAGCTGGTAAATAAAAGGGAAAAAGACGTGGGGTTGGAAGACATACATCACATGCACGCACACTTATTACAACATTGCCCTCGCTCGGAGGGTCCGAATAAATGATATACAGTCCCAAATAAATAATACACTCCGAATAAGCACAAAACCCTAATTAATTAACAAATTAATCTAGGAAAGCAGTAAATTAGCATGTAAGCCTATGGACTGCCTCAGCTCTGTTTCGAATGATGAATGACGCGTGCTTGAGTTGCCTTGCGCGGAAATCCGTTGCGATGCCCCAATTAGCCTCTGTTTACAATTAAGCCCGGAATATTGCACGAAGCTCCAAAAGACTACCGGTTTCTGATCTGCTGCAACAGAGAGCAAGAGAGGGGCATGGCAATGTATTTCCACATATGTATGCTTGCCTCGATCCTCGTGCCATCAATCACGCATCTTGATGCATGATGGCCGAGGAATCGAATTGCATGACTCAATATGAAATGAATGCACATAAAAACACAACAAGACCGAGACTCCATCATGGTTAATCCGGAGTGTCGGCGACTGGGAATTGAGACACGTTCCGTCACTTGGAGTACGAAACGTCCCTCCTTTCCCGTGCTTGGGCTAACTCCTATCCCAAGCACAATGCAATATGCATGACATGCATGAATGCAACTAATATATAACCCAGTATACACAATGCTCTAGACTAAGATGGCATACACAATGCGACTAATCATACAACCTAGCATACGCAATGCTATGAAATGGAATGGCATACATAATGCACGATGGACTTACACCAACATGAGTGGACCTCAGCCACACTCACATCAGTAGCCATGAGATGAAAATGAGACTGCCGAAATGCGTGCACACATGCACGCAAACCGAGGACCGAACCTAAGGCATAGCATGCAACTCTAACAAGGCATGGCAAGGATGAAGCATGACATTCAAACATGTAAATTCCAGCACTGAAACATGATGCTAAAAGGGCCCGAAACATGGAAACATGGAAACATGGCACCCGATGCATGAGATGAGCCCCGAAAACTCAAAACTAGGCACATGTATTGACTTATAGCTATGCAAAGCATGCATTATTTGACTATGAAGCACAAAGACAGAGCCAAGGCAGTCCAAAAACATGAACATTTCTAGTTCAAAGTATGACCAAAAGATGCTAGCATGATGGACTAAAATAGCATGCAACTTTGACTAGCAAACATGGTTTACATGGCATGTATATGAAGCGCATGAGAACTCATCAAACCAGCAAAAATCAGTGAATAAAACATGCCAAAATATGCCCAAATAATCACTGAAATGCAGCCAACATGTGCAAAAATGATGAGCTCCTTTAAAGGGCCATACAAGGGGTTATTAAGCACCTACAAGATAGACACTTAGCAAGACCAAACCAACTCTGGAAATGGGTTATGAAAGTCCTAAAACCCACCAAATAGGCCCTGGAATCAGTCTCGGAAACATGCAAAGAAAGGCCCCTTTGAGAGGCCTTGAATGGGATTGCTCTACACATGCATCATAGACATAAAATATGGCCAAATGGGCCTTGGACAGAGCCAAGGCAGACCTCAAAACCCTCAGAATAAAGCCTGAAAAGTGACTTCAATGCATGCAAAATAGGGTCTCTTTGGAAGGCCAAACATGCTAGTAAAGAGAATGAAGGGTGAGAGGGTCACCCCTCCATGATTTTAGAGCTCAAAGACACATCAAGGCCACTGAAAATCCACTGGATTCCAGTGGCCAAGAGGCCAAAACAAGGCCAATGCAAATGCTCAAATACAAGGCTCAAAGCATGAGGAGATGAAGCATGCAAGGTCAGAGATGACTCCAAACAGAAAAGTGACCTCAATAAAAATTAAAGAGGAGGTCAAAACAAGACTTTTTCCAGTTTATATCAAGCCTCGAAAATATTCACAAGTAAGGCTAAAATATGATGCAAAAATAGCCCCAAAAGAGAGATAAGAGACAAGAGGCAGCAGATGGCCTCAAACAGAAAAGATCCCTTCAACAAAGTTGAAGAAGGGCTCAAAATAAGGCACTTTACAGTTTGGCTCGAATCCCAGAAATGCTCACAAATAAGGCTAATGTATCATGCAAGATAAGCCCTAAAAGAGAGATAAAGCACAAAGGGGGAGTAGAAGACTTTAAACAGGAAAAAGTCCTTGATCAAACATGAAGATGAGCTCAAAATAAGACTATTTCCAATTTAGGTCGAAGCCCAAAAATGCAAGCAAAAGGGGCTAAGATATAGAGCAAAATGATGCAAAAGTGGAGAAAATAGGGACTCACCCTTGAAGAGCCGACCTCCAGCAACTTTTGGTCCAAGATTCTGAGCTTTCAACCTCTGCAAAGGGCCTCCAAGTTGCTGGAATGGAGTGTGGAGGTGGTAGGCTATGAGGTGTAGGGTAAAATGGCCAAGAATCAAGGTGTTTGGAGGCTTGGAGGAGATAAATATATGGTTGTATGTATCAATGCCCCAGCTGATTTTCTAACCTTTGTAAAATGAGGTGGGGTGGTGGTTATATAGAGGGAGAAGCCAAGGGAAAGGGGGGAAAAAAACCAATTCAAATTTCCCCCCAAAAGGGTAGACCCTCGGGCAGGGGGTCTGGTGCAAAACAGCTGGCACAGCTGGAATGCACCAGGAGAGAGAAACATGGACGGCCAGGTGCAAAAGGTTCAGGTGGCCGGCCGGCCACCTCCCCTGGCCGGCCGGCCAGGGGTCAAAAGGGTCAAAAGAATTGCTGGCCGGCCACCCCAAGAAGGTGGCCTCCCAGATGAGTGCAACACTGCTGTATGGTCAAAACCCAGAAAATGTGAACCAGGAGAGAGAAAAAACCAACTTTTTAGAGGGGTTCAAAAGGGTCAGGAATAATTGTTGGCCGGCCTGCCCATATTGGTGGCCTCCCAGGTGTGTACAACACAATGGTGTGGTGAAAAGTCAGAAAAAGTGGCCCGGGAGTGGGAAGAACCAGCTTTCTAGAGAAGAAAACGGGCGATGAAGAGCGATGAAGAAATAGAACTGGCTTTCAGAACAATTGCTGGCCTCCCACCTTCCTACAACCTTTCTAACAATGAAAATAAGGTCCCTGCCGAAAATGGACCAAGACGGATGCAAAACGAAGGTTCGGGGGCCAAAACACGCAGTTCGGGGCCCCGAAAACAGGCTGTTAGGCATCGGAAGTGGCGTTCGACCACGAAGGTGGTCTCCCGGGCCACAATGTCTCTCAAAAGAGAGGAAGCAAGGTGTGTGCCAAAAACCGGAGCAAACGGAGGTAGTTAAGCGGTCCCAAACCGAGGCACACGGCCGACGACTCCGAAAATCGGGAACCGGGCTCCAAACGGGAAAAATGGCCTACGACCACAAAACGTAGCCACTGAGAGATGGTCTATGAGACCTCTCCATCCCTTCGGGAACAGAAAATAAAGAAAACTGGGCCTGGTTCGCAAACTGAGGCAAATCACAAAAGAGCCCCGAAGTCCGGAGGCAAGGCTCGCAGCCGAGACTCTAAAACCTCAGAACGAGCACAATATGCAACATCACCAAGCGCTCAATCGGTGACGTCTAAGTCTTAAGGTCGGTCAAAAATGGGGTGTCTATACACACTCTCAACTTTATGTGGTGTCATTCTTTATGAATAACTTCTAATAAGTTATTCTGGGTCCAATAATCCCTATGGATCAATAGTCCCAATGGACTGCATAGCATCATAAATACTTTAGGTGCACAAAATAATGCTTTTCACTAATAATAATCAAAATGTCATGACAAAACAAATAAAACAACAACTAGAAAAATTATTAAGCTAACCAATCAGTCTCATGCCCTCAACGTGTTTTGAAAACACCTTTACAGAAAGACCTTTGGTCATGGGATCTGCAACCGTCATATCGGTACTAATATGCTCAATGCTGACTTCTTGCTTCTTGACACGGTCTCGAACAGCAAGATACTTTATGTCAATATGCTTGCTTCGGCTACCACTTTTGTTGTTGTTAAAAAAGAAAACCGCAGCCGAATTATCACAGTAAACCTTTAATGGCCTAGAAATTGAATCCACAATTCGAAGCCCTGTGATAAAATTCCTTGACCAAATAGCCTGTGAGGTTGCTTCAAAGCAAGCTATAAACTCTGCTTCCATTGTTGACGATGCAATTATCGTCTCTTTGGCGCTCTTCCATGAAACAGCACTGCCTGCTAGCAGATAGACATATCCTAAAGTGGATTTTCTGGAATCTTGACAACCCGCAAAATTCGAGACTGAATATCCAACCACCTCAAGACAGTCAACATGCTTGTAAGTAAGCATGTAGTCCTTGGTTGCCTTTAAGTACCTCATGATTTTCTTTGCAGCCTTCCAATGTTCCATTCCTGGATTACTTTGATATCTTCCAAGCATCCCAACTGCAAATGCAATGTCAGGTCGTGTACAAACCAGAGCATGCATTAAACTGTCTACAGCAGACACATAGGGAATGCTAACCATTTGTTCCTTTTTCAAATCATTTTTCGGACATTGATTTAAACTGAATTTGTCACCCTTTAAAATGAGCGCTGCATTAGGAGTGCAATCACTCATCTTGAATTTCTCCAAAACTCTTTCAATGTAGGCTTTATGAGACAGTCCTAATGTCTTTTTGGACCTATCTCTGTGAATCTCTATGCTAATGACATAAGAAGCTTCACCCATACCCTTCATTTCAAAATTTTGGGAAAGAAATTGTTTAGTATCATGCAACAATCCCAAATCATTAGATGCAAGTAAAATGTCATCCACATATGGAACTAGAAAAATGTATTTGCTCCCACTAACCTTAAGGCATATACAGTTGTCCACAACATTCTCCGTAAAACCATATGAAGTAATAACATTGTGGAACTTTAAACACCACTGTCGGGAAGCTTGTTTTAGTCCATATATGGATTTCTTGAGCTTGCAAACTAAGTGACTATCTTTATCAGAACAAAACCCTTCAGGTTACTTCATGTATACTTCTTCCTCAAGATCCCCATTCAGAAATGTCGTTTTCACATCCATTTGATGTAGCTCTAAATCAAAATGAGCCACTAATACCATGATAATTCTAAATGAACCGGAGAGAAGGTATTATGATAATCAATGCCTTCTCTTTGAGTGAAACCTTTAGCTACGAGTCTAGCTTTATATCGTTCAACATTGTCATTTGAGTCTTTCTTGGTCTTATAGACCCATTTATAGCCAATCGCTTTAACTCCTTTAGGCAACTCGACAATTTTCCAAACTTGATTCTTAGCCATAGATTCCAACTCTTCCTTCATGGCATCAAACCATAATTTAGAATCATCCCTATTCATGGCATTGGAAAATGAAATAGGATCATCTTTAGGTCCGATGTCAAAATCAGACTCCATTGAGTATACAAAATAATCACAAGAAATTGCTGACTTTCTAGCTCGTGAGGATCTTCTTAATTCTGTAGTCTCAATTGGGACTTGAGCTACAGGCTCTATGTTGACTTGTTCCTCTTGTGGTGGAAGTTCTTGAATTTGTTGATTTTCAAGAATATCAGGTTGATTATCCTGAAAGACAGCCAATTCACATATATTCACAGGTGTTGTATCTGGATCCCGTGATTCCTTCCACTCTATCTTTCGAGGGTAACTCCCACTAGGGTCAACTTCCTCAATAAACTTAGCATTTCTAGCTTCAACAATTCTAAGTGAATTTGAAGGACAATAAAATCTGTAACCCTTGGAGTTTTCCGCATAGCCTATGAAAAAACCACTAACTGTTCTGGGGTCCAATTTCTTAAATGTGGGTTATACACCCTCACTTCAACTGGACAACTCCAAACGTGTACGTGTCTTAAACTTGGCTTTCATCCTTTCCATAACTCAAACGGTGTTTTGGGAACAACCTTAGATGGAACCTTATTTAAGATATACACAGCGGTTTTCAAAGCTTCACTTCATAAATTTATAGACACATTAGAATAACTAAGCATGCTCCTTACCATGTCCATAAGTGTTCGGTTCCTTCTTTTAGCAACACCATTTTGTTGTGGTGTGCCAGGCATTGAATATTGTGCAATAATGCCTTTTTCCTTAAGGAACTTAGCAAATGGACCTGGTAATTGTCCCAATTCTGTGTACCTCGCATAATATTCTCCACCCCTATTTGACCTCACAATTTTAATTTTCTTTTTTGTTTGTTTCTTTACCTCTGCTTTATAATCTTTAAAAGCATCAAGTGCCTCGGCCTTATCAAACAAGAGGTAGAGATACATGTATCGTGTGAAGTCATCAATAACTGAGATAAAATATCTCTGACCATTCAGACAAGGTGGAGTAAATGGTCCACAAATATCAGTGTGTATGATTCCAAGAATTTCCTCACTCCTTTTGGCACCTTTACTGGTCTTGTTGGTTTGCTTTCCCTTTATGCAGTCCACACAAATACCGAAGTTGATAAAATCTAGAGTCGGAAGGACTTCATCATTAACCAACCTCTTTATTCTCTCAATGGAGATATGTCCCAATCTCCTATGCCAAAGAATAGAGGAGAACTCATCAACAATATTACGCTTAATGCCAATATCTTAAAAGATTTTGTTCAAAAACAGGATTCAGATTTAATTTGTACAAACCATTAATTAAAGTACCAAATCCTACAGAAACAGAGTCTTTAAACAAACTAAAATTTACACCAACAAACTGAAATTCAAATCCAAACGGTACTAGTCTAGAAATAGAAATTAAGTTTTTTGAAAAAGATGGAATGTAAAATGCTTTTTCAAGATCTAAAACAAAGCCATTTTTTAAAACAAGTCTGAAAGTTCCAACAGCTTTGACGTGTGAACGCATCCCATTGCCCGAATAGATGCCTTGTTCACTTCCCGTCGGTTTCCTTAGGCTGAGGAAGCCTTGCATGGTATTAGCAATGTGAATTGTAGAACCCGAATCAACCCACCAATCATATTGATGAGTATTAACAAAATTAGATTCATAACACACAAGAGATATGAGATTACCTTTCTTCTCAATCTCTGAGGACTTAAGACGAGCTGCAATGTCCCTCATTTCCATAATGTGCTCACGCACACTCCTAGAATTGTTATGCTTCATTCCTGATAGTTTGTTCGTTAGGGTGCTTGCCAATACTTTGTCAAAACTAACAAATTACTCTTCAATAGCCCTCATGTAGTTCTTGACCTTATCAGATGGTGGGATTGAGCCCCTAATGCTCTGGCTGATATGTGACTTTATGAGCATTAGGCTTAAGTGATTGGATCACTCCCACTTATCATAAGCACTCTTTTCTGCAGCGGAACTCTCGTTGTGGGTTCAAGAGGTTCATCCACATGGAGTGCCAGATCAAGGTCCATGCATCCTAATGTTAGAAGGATTTTGTCCTTCCAATCCGAAAAATTATCACCGTTCAAGAATGGAATACGAGAAGACTCATTAGATAGTACAGAGGTAGAAATCACTGCAATTACCAACAACATTATTAATGCTTTGAAACAATAGCTATAGTCTGAATCAACCAATGTCAAATTCAGTAACAAATCTAAACCTTCCTGTGGGTAGAGGTCACTAAACTGTATTAGATTTGCTATTACTTTATAATAAGACTAATGGGTTTCGAAATGTTTAAGGAAAAGAAAACTCATACCTGTGGGTTTAGAGTGTTCAATCCCTTTAATACCCAATCCATTATCTTATTCCAATTAAATTTCATAAATAATTACTTTCCTGTGGGATCAAGAAATTATTTATAAAACAAAATTGCAATGTAAAAATGCTAAATTAATTTTTAACTTTATGTGATCAAAATACTGAGGATTACATCTTTATGTCTTAAGATACTGTGACTACTCTTAAAACAGAATAATTTTTTTAAATATGGCATAATTTATTAATGTCTGCAAATCCTTATAATCACAACAAATACATAATCTTTCAATGCACATAATGTATAATACATACAATTAGAGTAATATCACATGAAAAATCCCAAGACCAAACACATGTAATTCAACCTTATACTAGATTTTGCTTAAAAATTGGACTAAAATAAATTCCATAAGCCCAACACATAGTGTATACATGCTCTTATTTCATATGAATTTTCAATGCATAAATAATTACCTTAATGCATGTAATATAATATTACATTATTTTAGATAACATGCCAATGAATCTCAAAAATTATAAAAATTATAAAAGAACATGTTATAATTCATTGTATGAAATTCAATTAAATTTGCTCATTACTTTCACATACAACTACAATAAAATGTCTTTCACAACATGTCATTCCTACTATAATATTTAACAATAAATTAAACTGGCGTAGGTTTCAAAGGTTAAGGCTAAATATTGATCTACTTATAACCACATATACAGGACTAATTGTCTAATGCATATAAAGTTATCAGAATGCATAGTATTTGATCAACAGTAAAACCATAATCACAAAAGTCCAAAAATAAAGGAAGCAATTATAAATCAATGTGATCTCCACAAGTAGAACCCAATAAAAGTTGATCATCTGCTACTTTCCACGTTTATTATACATATAAATTCACTAAATCAATGGAAAGAAAAATATTTTTTTTTAAAGAATAAAATTTAGATTTTAATAAAGCTGATCCCACTGGAAATCTATTATTAGAGTTGATGAATAAAAAATCAGAAACAATTTAGTGATTCAATCCTTCCTTCACCCCCCCCCTCTCCATTTTTTTTTAATTAGGCAGCAATATATGCTTTATGCCCATATAGATATTAACCAATCTAAATGCCCCAAACCATTACACACTTGCAGAATCAATTTCGAACAATAGAATTAAAATAAACAAGTTCCATGAATTCTCAAAACTGAGAATAATAATTGAAAATAATTTTGGGTCTCTGATTCCTTATGCCACAGTAGTGTGCTAGTGATCAGGCCATTATATTATATGGATAGCATCAACGAAAACAAAATAAAACATGATCTAACAAGATTTGGCCTCCATAAATTACAGTAATGCTGAACAACAAACAGAAGGAGGCTTTGATACCAATTGTAAGAATTAAAATAATTTTAATTCAGAAAGAAGAATACTTCCTGCCATGATGTTCAAGCCTTTGAGTCTTTATCCTTGAATGTATAAACAAAACCCACTTATTGAACACTTTTACAGAACCATATGGGAAAAGTGGAAAGAACAGAGTTTCAAGCCTATTCTATTCACAAAACAACGTTTGTGTTTGATGGTTATCACAGACATATATATAAATAGGGTTGGATCCATATCCAAGTGTAACTCCTTATAACTTCCCACGATTAAGGAAGTTGTAAGGTCCTATGAAACCACCATATAGGGATAATGAACATACATTAGTTACCAATTAACCATTAAACTAATTAAATATATATAATAAATATATATAATATAAATAACTAAATAAATAAAATAAACATGTGACATATGGGTCACTTTATGGATATTCTTACACTATTCTCAATCTAATTTTCTTTAAATATACTCATTTTTTTTTTTTGTGTGAAAGAATATTAATATAATTATATATAATAAAAACAAAATATAAAATATATTTAGAGTAAAGTGGGATCAAAATAACAGCTCTGATAATAAAAAAAAGATTAATGCCTCATACACCCAGTTGCCCCGACCCCTAGTGACCCCCAGAGTGAGGGGGGGGGGGGGGGGGGGGGGGGGGGGTGGCACTGGCACTCACGTGATGGTCACGTGACTGACTATAAGACCAAACAAAAAGATTCACATTTCATTTGAAAATTTCCCCCCTCCCCCCTCAAACAACGGTACCCTCCCCCCTCAGTGAGGTAACAGGTACTGACCCTCCACTCCGACGCGGGACTCCCACACCGACGCCGGCGACCACTCCTTCCCTTCACTCCGACACCGACAGCTCGTTCCCTCCATTCACTCACGAATCTCCACGACTCTCCTTCCCTTCACGTCAACTGTATGTATATCTGCGTATATATATATATATATCTATCTATTATCTATTTCCTGTTCTATCTATTATCTGTGAAATTTCCTTTTGATTTGGGAATTGTGGCATTTTCATTTACGAGTTGTGGCATTTTCAGTTGGAGTCTTACATTGCCTTAAACGTGTTCGATGAAATTCCCCAACGAAATGTTTCTGATTTTTGGTTCAATTTCTCCAGTGCATAATTTCTTCATTAAATCAATTTCAGGATTCATCTTGATTATACAGAAATTTCTGTGCATAATTGGTTAAATTTCTGAAGGTGCATAATTGGTGAAGGTGCTCTATTTGTTTACCTGTTAATATGCTTTAATTGGTTCATGGGGTTTACCTTTTAATATGCTTTACCTCCAGTGCATAATTTCATATGGTTTACCTCCAGTGCATAATTTCTGTGCATAATTGGTTCATATGGTTTACCTTTTAATATGCTTTAATAGTCAATGCTGAAGGTGCTATGGACAAATTATATATTACTTTTGAATATGCTTTTTATATATATTAAATTACCTTTTAATATGCTTTTATTATTACTTTTTGGTCCTGTAACAAATTATATAAGCCTATTTATACATATATACATACATACAGATTGCTCTGGACTAATGCAGAAGAATTTGAAGTTACATGACATTGAATTCAAGCTTGGGGCTCTCTGTAGGCTCAAACCCAAACATCAACAATCCAAACCCACAAATTATATAACTGCATCTATACATACATAGCAGAGGAATCAGATTACTTTTTGGACTAGTTTAGAGGAATTTGAAGTTTGACATTGAATTCAAGCTTGGGGCTCTATATCTGATCAAACCCAAAAATCGGCAACCCAAACCCATAAATTGCAGGTCTTATATATATATACATAAATTCATGGATTTGATCCTACAACACAATGGTGGAGAAAAATTAGACCAAAGAATAGTACACTTCATACAAGTAATTTTAGCATAAAAAGCTGTATGAATGTGGGTAAATTATGATTGTACAATTGAAGGCTACCAAAGAGCAATTAACAAATTTTAAATATAGCCATCAAAAGGAGATACATGAATAGGTATAATACATGAAAGCATAGCCAACATCATGAGTATTATTCATGAACCAAAAATGAAAGGGGGGCAAATCCAATGTATGTTTTTGGTCAATCTGTTTAAGCTTCAAATTTTATTAAGATTGCTTAATTAAACTGAATATCAGAGACCACTTTTAAATCATCACTTAGTAATTTATTCGAAGACCAGAGGCACACAGTAGGGGCAGGATTTAAAAATGACCAGACCCATTAATTGTTTCAGAAACTAATGCATGTAGTGGGCATCCAACACAAGCCTTAAACCCCAATTACATAGGGTTTTCTACACAAATCAGTGAACCCTTCTTTGCCAAAAATTTCAGAATGCATGTTCATGAGTTACAGGGACAGCATTTACATTAGCAGTCTACCTAACAAACATACAAGCACAGGCCATATGAAAATCCACTCAATATGACTTTAAATCACATCTACTGCATGTTGGTTATATATACATAAATTCATACATGATACATATAGTCACATACATATAAGAGAAATCAGAGTAATTTGGGGCAAATTTAGATGAAGTTGAAGATAAATTAAGAGAAGAAGAGTATTAATTATACCTCCTTTAATTGCTAAATTATAAGATCATTTGAATATATATATTGAAAATTTATGTTTTAAGTGCTATTCATCTTCTATTTTTAATTGAATATATAAGATCATTTGAATATATAAGATCATTCATCTTCAGCATTCATCTTCTATTTTTAATTGCTATTTGTCCCTCTTTGCAGATGTCAACTTCAAGTGTCAGTGGCAGTAGCTCAGGTTGGTTGACATACGTGAACAGAATTTGTCGCACATGTAACAAAAAAGCCACCATCAAACTATCACAAACCGAGCAAAACAAGAACAAGTTATTCTACTATTGTAATGTTTGTGGTTTTATCGGATGGTGTTTACCTACGAATCCAGAATATGGAGGTCATCAAATTGAAACAGACGAAGTCCCAACTGTTGGCGAACAAGTTATGACCGAACGACTTCAAGCTATGACCGAACAACAAATACAGCTGACAGAACAACTTCGAATTCAGATCGCAAAGATGCAGAAGTTGATATATATGTTGTCCGTGTTGTTTGTAATTGGTGCCTTTAAACTTATGAATATGTAATAAGTAGAAGTACATGTCTCCTTGAACTTGTTGAAGTAGACTTAATACTTTTGTGATGTTTTGGAGGAAGTCATGTTTTGTTGTGTATTGAAACCTACTTATTGTACTCTTTTGTTGTTAGTGGAATGGAAAATGGCTTGTTCAAATTTGTACACTTTCTTCAATACTCATTGAATGGACATTGTTAAATACACGAAACTGTTGAATACAAGGTAACTATTGTTGAATACAGGTAAACTATTGAACATGGTAAATTGAACATGCTAAATAAACATTGTATATTAAATAACAAAGTTTAAAACTCATAATAGTAGACTACATAATATCCAATCTTCTCAACATCAAAGTTTGAAACTCATGATAATAGACTACGTAATTTCCAATCTCAAAAACAAACAGTTGGAATACATAGAAACTAGTCAAACAAGTCTGCAATATCTAAGTTTCCCGATGCAGAACCATAAATCTGAGTTGGAGCACTCATCAAACTTTCCTGTGTGCCACTTATGAAGTCCGATGGAGTAAGAGATGTGCCTCCAATACCATGGGCCACCTATGACAATTCATTGCAAAAAGTACATGTTAGAACAATACAAAGATGCAAAAGTACATGAAGTACTCTTTCGAATACACTTTGTAAAAGTACATGAAGGCCTCTTTGGAACACGTACCGGTACATACATACTATTTTCTGTGCCAACCATATAAGGATAATACGGTGTTTGAGCTTGAGCTTCAGGTTCAAATTGGAGCAACTTAGCCGCCTGCATGTTTTGAAGAATAATTACATATTGAAATGTATGAATTGCTTTTACATACTTCAATATACATTGTCGAGAAAAACATTTGAATACACATTTTACCTTTGCTTTTGTTTGTTTTTTTGCTGTTGCCTTGAACCGATTAACAATTTGATCTACTTTGGCAACCTTCCGTTTCGTAACTGGACGACCTCTTCGCCTAGCAACCAAAGGACTAATCACCTTCCTACTAGTACCTCCTTGTGTGGAACCGGTGTGAATCGGACTTCTTGTTGAACATGGTAAATTACTCCCATAACCGGATTCTTCTTTCATGACTCTCTCCTTGATTTCATCCAACCCAAGGTCTACAATTCTAGTTTTGCCTTCAGAGTTACCAGCAAGTTGAACAATGGCAATCAATTTTTTGTTCATCCTCTCATAGGTACTTGCATTGAAATCATTCCCAAAGCCGGTATATGTAGTTTTGATGCATGCGTATTCTTTATCCACATCTTTTCTCCACCGGGGCAAAATGTATTTACTTGGCACCTCATTTATGCATCTTCTGACAAGCACAACGAGTGAGTGAGCGCACATAATGCCTTTAAACTCAAACAACCGACATATGCATTGAACTTCACATTCAGTTGAATTAAAATAGACAACAAAGTCCACATGCTTCATCTTCTCAAAAACAACCATCGCTTCTTGGACATTATATGTACAAATTGATCCCCCCTCTTTCACAATCACCGCCTGACAGTAAACTAATCTCTTTATCTCTCCTTGAACTTCTTTGAATTTCGCATTGGTGTAGGCTTGCTGAAATTGCTTCTCAAACCCGTATATAGTTAGGCAATCAAACAATTTGTGTCGAGACTTGAAGTCTGCTTTCTTCTCTTTCTCTACCTTATTTCTCAAGGCATTGTCATATTGTTCAACGAATTACTTCAATGTAGTTTTTGGATTTACATATCCATCAAAGAACGCATTCATACTTTCACTTCGTTGTGTAGTTGACATGCCAGCCCAAAAAATGTCTTTAACATAAACAGGTACCCATCGATTCCGCTCATGATATAGTACCCCCAACCAGTCATTATCATAAAGATTGAATGTTACAAGCATCTCTTCCCATTTACTCTCAAATTCAGCTCTTGTCAAACAGTCATAAACTGCATTTTGCATAGCCAACTTTATGGCTTCATATTGAGCATATCCTTTCAACTTCTCCGGAATTTTCTTCATGATATGCCATAAGCACCACCGATGTCGAGCTTCTGGAAACACAATTTCTATAGCATTTTGCATAGCTCTACACTGATCAGTTATGATAGCTTTTGGCGGATGATTTGACATGCAACTTAACCATGACTTGAATAGCCAAACAAATGTGTTAGTGTCTTCACTAGACAACAATCCACAACCAAGCAAAATGGACTGACCATGGTGATTAACTCCGACAAATGGAGCAAATGGCATGTCATATTTGTTCGTCAAATAAGTTGTGTCAAATGAAACGACATCTCCAAATGCTTCATAAGTCGCCCGACTCCTTGCATCAGCCCAAAACAAGTTTCTAATGCGAAACTCCTCATCAACATCAATCACATAAAAGAATCTCTCACTGTGTGCTTGCATCCTCATAAAATAACTTTGAAGTGATTCGGCATCACCTTCCCCAAGCCTCAACCTTCTAGCTCTCTCAATGTAATTTCTTGCATCTCGCTCGTCAAATGTCAATGACTCGTATCCCCATGCTTCGACAACCATTGAATGAAAGTTCTTAGACACCCCAATCCCTGCTTCATCATTAATTTATAATCTTCTCTTCACAGGAGTAAGAATTTTCTTATTCATTGCAAAATGACGTGCATCGGTGGGAATCAAATCATGATTATGCTCAAGGTTAACTGTGGTTAGTTTATATCTCCCATCCTTTTGTACACTACCTCGTACCCTTGCTGTGCAACCAATTTTTGTGGACAAACATGGCTTCAGAGGGTTGACTTCTGATGTCTTTCTTCTCTGCCCCGCTCGAGAACATTCAATTGCAAAGTTTATCAATTTCCCATCATCTCCAAAATGTTGTGCTCTATGAGCTATAGCAAATCCGACATGCTTAGCATATTTGCCATAAAATGTGTACACCTCTTCCTTTGAGCTAAAACACATACCCTTTTTAGGTTCTTCAACGTGTTCGCCCTCATTTATTAAAGGATTCTCACCTTCAACATTTGAATCAACCTCCATTTCTCCACTTTGCGTACTGAAATAACAATTAAACAAATATCATTACAGATTATGGAACTAAACTTCATATTTCAGATTTATATAAACTGTATAATGCCCAGATTATGGAACTTCATATAAACTTAAACTGTATAAACTGCTAAAACTTAGAAGGCAGATGACTTGGCCTCTTCAGTATGTGCTCTAAATGAATATTGTTTACTTTGCAAGTTTTTATCATTATCATGGGATGAAATACTTCATGTTGTGTTAAGATTTCACGCATATATCTTCACCCAAAAACATATCTACAGATATTTGCAATATTGTACACAATTAGGCAGTATGAATAATTGCTTGGTTTACAAAATGTCCTTGAAGTTGAACCTGAGGTGTGACATCAATGTTGGAAACAGGAGATTTCTGTACGTTGCCAAAAACTAATGCGGGTATCAACCTATAGATTTAAAGATACAAAATAACAGCCATTTGTATTTTATGACAATACAATAAATCTGTTAATTGTATGCCAAATTAGAGAAAAAAACAGAAATTGATGTTTATTTTTGTTAAATACATAGATTTATGTTAAACTCACATAGAGATTTAAACTCACATAGAAATTAACAAAACAGAAATTGACAGACCCAGACTTAAAAACTAAACAGCATAAAAAACATAACTCTTGAGCATAATCATATTTCAGATTTGTATAAACTTCATATATCAGATTTAAACTTCATAAACTTCATCAATCAGCATATGAAATAGATTTTTTACCTCATAAACCAGATTGATGGACAGAGACAAAGCAGAGCAAAACCAGACAGAGCAAAATTCCCGGCGAGCTATGATGGAGGAGGAGGATGGCGGCAAGAGGTGAGGATAGGCGAGGGAAGACAGACGAGGATAGACGAGGATGGCGGCGAGAGATGAGAACATACGAGGGAAGACGAAGACAGCCACAAGTTCCCGCTTTTTTCCTTTTTTTTTTTTTTTTTTTTTTCAGCTGTGTTTACACATCAGCTGCCACCTCATCACCACGTCATTGGGGGTCGCCACGTCACTAGGTGTATGTAGCGGGACTGTAAAAAAAAATGTTTTTTACCCTGTTGGATGAGAGGAGGTAGTCATTGTTCCAAGAAAGTAGAGAAAGACAACGGCACCATCCAATCATTTCCACAAAAAAAAAAGGAAAGCATGAGAGGGTAAAGGGTGTGGTCTGATGATGAAGGGGGACCCAACTAGCCGAACCTAATAAGTGTAGGGGTAGTTCACACAAGTAAGAACCAGCTGTTGTTATGCTATTCTTATTCCTCTCCTCATATTCTATTCGTTGAACTTTCTTGGCAAGATCTGTTTTTTTTTCTCTCTCTCCCTCTCTTAGCTATAACCCCCAAATTAGAGGGGTCCAACTCCTCATCTTTTTGTTTGTGCATACATACATAGATTTATGGAAACAAACTGACAGCAGCAGCAGAAGAAGAAGAAGAAGAAGAAGAAGAAGCTCTGAGAGATCTGGCAACTTCACTTAAGAGGTACTTTGTGTTTCTTTAATTTTCTTGCACGCCAAACATAGTAGTAGCTTTCTGTTATTTGGAAACTTGCAGTTTCAGTTGTCTTTGAAAGTGATTTGTTGATTTTTCTTGAAGTTTTGGTCAATTTGACATCTGGGTATCTTATCTTTTTTCTTGGAGAGTAGCCATTTGGTTTCCTGTTCCTGATCTTTTAATTTATCTGTTTGGTAGCTGAGAAAATGATGGATAAGGAAAGAACTTGGAACTAAATCTTTAGATAGTTTATAATTTAGGCCAGGTGGTTATAGACCTCCACTGAATTGTGCCTAAATCAACTAATGGCCGTTGTTGAGGTGCGTGTTCTGCATCAATTGGGACCAGAACCCACTAACATTATAGTCAAACTTTCATTTTCGTTTATTTTTTTTCCAGTTTACTCAGCAAAATAATAGAGGATTTACTGATGTTTTTGAAAGTGACTTGTTGATTTTTCTTGAAGTTTTTGCTAATTTGACAACTGAGTATTTTATCTTTTTTCTTGGAGAGTAGCCATTTGGGTTCCTGGTCTTTTAATTTATCTGTTTGGTAGCTGAGAAAATGGTGGATAAGGAAAGAACTTGGAACTAAATCTTAGATTGTTCATAATTTGGGCCAGGCGATTAGAGACCTCCACTCAATTGTGCCTAAATCAACTAATGGCCTCTCTGAGGTGTGTTCTGCATCAATTGAGACCAGAATTCACGAACATTATAGTCAAACTTTCATTTTCAGTTTATTTTCCTCCAGTGTTCTCAGCATCTTAACAGAGGGTTTGAGATTTCTCCATATAAATGCATAGAAATAGGTTTATAGGTTTGTTATGGTATCTTAGAATTATTGAAAAAGCTGAAATCTTTTTATATTTTTGTGTTGTTTTATTGTCAAAACAGGACAAATTGAGGAATGATATATAGATGGAGAGTAAAGGGAACTGGTTTTCTTCAGTAAAGAAAGCTTTCAGCCCAGAATCCAAGGAAAAGAAAAACCAGGTTTGGGAAATTTTTCTGTTTGGTTCTGCAGTAAATATCTTGATTTCAAATGGGTTTCTGATACATTTACCAACTAATTTTCAGAAATCAAAGAAATCGAAGAAGCAATGGTTTGGGAAGGAAAGACCTACTGTTCCTGATTCACCATCTTTAGATACTGTCACAGCGCCTCATCCTCTTTCTCCACCTGAAGAGGTGAATTTGAATTTGACTGAAGTGGAGGATGAACAAGATAAACATGCATATTCTGCTCCAGTTGCCGCTGACGTCGCAGCTGAGTCTCCCGTTGCAGCTGTTCAAGCTGCTGCAGAGGTTGTTCCTCCCACTGCCATGACTCAGTTGACAGGCGAATGGAGGGAGGAAGTTGCCGCAATCAAAATTCAAACGGCATTCCGTGGATATATGGTATATGTCTCCTTATACATACATAAAAATAAAAACCAAAAAACACATTGCATTTTATTTTATGCCAATTCTTGAGCATATAGGCCTTGATAGAGTAGAATGGCGAAAAATGATTCATGTAGCTGACTCTACCTGATTGAGACAAAGGGCTTATTTTGGTTTGGTTTGTTTTGTTTGCTGACAAAGAAGTTTCTATGCTATTTTGATAAAAATTGCTCTTACAAATCTTGTACAAGTTCTTATTGCTTAAATCCACATTTGAATCACAGCGTATTCTCCTAGGAAAATTTTTCCATTGCAAGCCTAATGAGAATGTTTGAAAGTTATGTATTGTATTTGAAAGTATTTCTTTTTTATCTTCTTATTTTTCTTCTCTTTGACTTTAGCATTGGATTACATGAGAAATGATGGAACTTATCAACCAGTTTTCCATTGGGTATCCATTGTCTTCAGGCAAGGAGGGCATTGAGGGCTTTGAGAGGGCTTGTCAGGCTGAAATCACTGATACAAGGGACTCCTGTTATACGGCAAACTTCAAATGCTTTAAGATGCATGCAGACTCTAGCCCGTGTGCAATCCCAGATCCAGTCCAGAAGGATCCGGATGTCGGAAGAGAATCAGGCACTCCAGAGACAGCTCCTACAGAAACGTGCAAAAGAACTAAGTTTGCAGGTTAGTTTTCTTTCATTACTCTTCGTTCACGTCTTCCAAATTGCTTTACTTACCCAGTATATGATGTAGCATTGAGTGTGTTACCGGGCATATTTTAAGATGCTATTGGTAATCTAGGACTAGGAATGAATTTGATGCAATCTAAATTGGTTGTGTAATATTAGGCCAACACTGCGTCTTTTTGTAGAAGTCTGACCTGCGAAGATGTTCCCCCGGATGTGTATTCCGTGAAATGCACATAGGATTGCAAATTGCAATGCTGATTCAGAATCATTTCAATTGAACTTTTGGCAGGCATTGCATACTAGATTTTCCAGTTTCCAAACAGTTTCTTATTTGAGTTATCCTGAACAAAAGACTTTTCCAATAGAAAACCTCGGCTCAACGCTGTGTTTGGATTTTAGATTCGAGTAGAGATATGTGGAGAGAAATGAATCCATTTTCCTTTTACTTCATAAAATCCCTATTCAAATCCAAGAACCGAACAACAAGCTAAGGCCATGTTTGTTTGGGCGGACATGTGCTTGGGATTGGACTAATAGTCTAATAAAATTATTAATCCGATGTTTAGTTAAAAAATTAAAGTACGGACTAACAATCAATCCAAACATGGTATCCCACGTATGATGGACTATTCAATCTCACATAGAGGGTGTGATATAAATTGGAGGACTAAGTCAAAGTCTGGACTAACTTATCAAATGACCATAATAGAGGTATTATAGTTAATATGTTGAATGTCCCTTGTCCTGTATGTCCTATCCATTCTAATCCCTTTAAACAAACATTGGATTGGATAATATTTTGTTAATCCTCCCCTATAATCCTAACTCAATTCAAACATAGGATGGGATACACAATCCAAGAGATTCGTAATCCTTGGACTATTAGTCATGGGAATGCTAATCCAACCTAATCCAGTCAGCCCAAACAAACATGGCCTAAGTGTTCGTTTGTTAATTTGTTCTGTGCTTTATCCAGAAACAAATTGCTGTTTTGTTAGTTCTTCACTTTGTGCCTTCATCTGAACAGAATTGGTTTTATTGTTGTAAACAGATAGGAGGGGAATGGGATGACAGTCTACAATCAAAAGAACAGATTGAAGCAAACTTACTTGGCAAGTATGAGGCAGCCATCAGAAGAGAGAGAGCACTGGCTTATTCTTTCTCTCATCAGGTAATGTTTTTTGTATTTTCTAGCTTTTGGCACAGCAGAAAACGTTTTTGTATTAAATAAAAAAATCATGTTTGGACTTTTTCTAATTTCTTCTGCAACCACTGCCATTAAGTATATAGACAAGCAAAGTGCCTTCTGGTTGCCCCAGACTTTTGGCATAAGCTAAAGGAAGACCATGTTCATATAAATTTAGAACCATTGCTAAACAATGTTGATAGCTCAATTTTTTACTGACTTGTTCCTATAAACAAATTGAGGATCAAAATCCTGGCACAACAAAGCTTCCTATGTCTCTACAACACAGCCTGTATTCTCGTGTAACTCTATATCTTTGGCCTCCGTGGTTTTACTTATTTTCTCACCTTAAACCCCTCAGGTGCTCTACCTTGTTAACCACCATAACAATGATGCGTATTTGCTTGTATTTCTACATGCTTTTTCACTTGTATATAATTTAAAATTCTCTCTCTTAACTATCATTTTTTTAAGTCCTTTCCTTTTTTTCTTAATTCTTGAAGTCGCATCCTGTTTCATTGAAAAAAAATATATATATTTAAATTAGTCCTCAATATTTTGAGCATCTTCATAAGCTAGATATATGGTTCTACATGTTGACAGTATACAAGTGAACAGCA
This sequence comes from Camellia granthamiana, assembly GCA_036172215.1. Taxonomy (NCBI): domain Eukaryota; kingdom Viridiplantae; phylum Streptophyta; class Magnoliopsida; order Ericales; family Theaceae; genus Camellia; species Camellia granthamiana. The sequence continues at coordinate 17,558,648 of CM069905.1, read as the reverse complement.
CATGCCATGCTGTTTGCATCAGATAGTCAAACAAAAGTTTTATTTATAAAAAAATGAACAAATAAAAAATAGTAAATTGTCCATTTCATCTTTTGTATTTTAAGTTGGTCTAGCCAATCAAATTATAAGGCCAGTGGTTGCACAACTTGCTCAACTCAATCATCTGTAGATACAGAATGGTTAAGCTTTGATTTCATTTAATATCATAATGAGGAAAGTGACTTCACTTCCCATAAATTGAATTTTTTAGTTTTCAATAATACGCAAGTGTAAACAACAAAAAAAAAATACCATAAATCTAAAAAACCCATCAAAGATCTTGAACATGGTAGGTCATACTTATTAAATCCATTAAGTTGTCAAACATTCGAGATTCAATCAATATTCTGATGAACATCAACATTGTTGAAAGAGACATATATAGTCATTCCGAATTCAGATTATCACCCAAAAATAAAAGAAATGTTGTGTTTGAAATATGAAGAGGTTTTGGACTTTAACTCTCATTTGCATGAATTTGTGACGTCGTAACACAAACATAGATGAAACTTGAAAAGTTGCAAATGTTTAGACCTACAATGTTAGTTGTCGATCTGGCCATTCCAAAATTGCATGCTATTTTATTTAGTTTAAAGAATTTCAGCGTTTGATCTAGTTTCCCAAATTTGAAATAAGCAGCAAAACTGGAAGAAGTCGACAAGATCTGCAACGCTAATGTTCATGGACCCGAATAATCCTCACTGGGGTTGGAGTTGGCTAGACCGATGGATGGAAGCCTGTCCATGGGAGACTCAAAGTACAACTGAGAAAGAACTCAATAATGACCAATTATCCACAAAGAGTGCCAGCCTCAACCTAGCTGGAGGAGAAATCACCAAGGCTTATGCTCGTCATCAACTCAACTCTGACAAACCTTCCCCGACTTCCACCCAAAAGCCGAATCGTCATTGTAGCCACCGTTCCCCTTCAACTCCTCCATCAAAGTCAGCATCTTCAATGGTATCAAGGAAATTGAAGCCAGCAAGCCCAAAAGGGAGCGTGTTTAGCCCAGATTCTGATGGAAAGAGCGTGTTCAGTGTGCAGTTAGAGAAGAATAGGAGGCACAGCATTGCAGGGTCATCAGTGAGGGATGATGAGAGCTTAGTGAGCTCTCTGGGAGTTCCAAGTTTCATGGCACCCACTAAGTCAGCGAAAGCTAAGTCACGGATGCAAGGCCCGTTGGGTTTGGAGAATGGGACACCGCCGCACAAGGAAGCAGCAGGGCCTGCAAAGAAACGGTTGTCATTCCCAGCTTCACCCGCTAGGCTGCCGAGGCGGCATTCAGGCCCACCAAAGGTGGAAGTCAGTTCCATTGCAGAGAAAAATGTGACAAATGGTGGGGTTAGTCAATAATAAGTCTAGGAACACAGAAATTAATCACAAATATCACTTATTCTGTGTTTTCTATTCTATATTTGGTTTATGTGTTCGTAACAGAACTGGCCAGTCAGTTGTTTCCTGATGAAGGAGCATGGAAGAAAATAATTTCCACGTGGACTCAAGAGGCTATCGAAGTGAAGAATTGAAGATTAAAAAGATAGATCATTTGGTTTGTGAATTATTACTTCTATGTTAATCATTTTTATTTTATTTATTGCTTTTGAGGTTGTTGGTTTTGGGGGTGAAATCAATCCACCCCTTGGGTGAGTCCTGCTGTGGGAAGTTTCTCTCTCTCTTTCTTTTCTCATTTTTAAGAATGTGAATGATTTCAGACAAAAAAAACAGCTTTCCAGCTTTGATTATTTTGTGAAGAATGTGATTCTGTTACACTTCTATACCTTCGATGTAATAAATCCACTTATTGTTCCTTTCTTTTTCTCATTATTTTTCTTGCAATACAATCATTTTAAAGATAGTTGTGATGTGAGATACTTCAGTTTTTCTCTGCCATGGGTTGCTACAGAAAGTGGGAGAAGACCTGGCTCATAAAACTTCTGTTAGGCTGTGTTTGGATATTGCATTTTGTGAAGTCATTTTTGAAAGATTAAAAAAAACAAAAAACAAAAAAAACTGGTATTCAGCCAGTTATATGAGTATTTCATTCGAAATATTCGTCTCTCTCCAATGTACCAAAAGAAGACGAAAGAAATTTTTTATTTCACAAATTTAAAATTTAAACATGTTAAGTTATTTTTATTTTAAAGAATATTAAAGAAATGAGTAAACACCAATACCCACTCAATTTGACTATCAAATTTTGAAAATGACGGACTTATAAATGGTTATATATACTCCATTTTTGTGTAAAAACTAGTATTGTTATTAAAACTAAATCTAGATATCAAATTTTAACGATTTAATTTGATTTAGTGAATTTCATTTTCTAGTCTTACACTAATACATTTATAGCACATCATATGTATGTATATATAATTTAAGAATAAAGACGGTGGAGGGCAATTGTGCGTGTGGGTGGGCTGTGACGGTGAAATTTAAGAGGTGAGTTGTGGTGGTGACAGTGAAAGGATGAATTTTATTTTCTCATATTATTTTTTTCCAAGGTTATATTTTTTTTGGATTTTGATATTAATTATTGAATAAAATTATATAATTTAAAAATTAACTTCTGAGCAAAATATATTGTTTGGCTATATTTTTATCTTTTATTCAGAAGTTAATATGTAAGTCATGAGTTTTGGTTCGGAATTAATTTTCAAATCATGTAATTTTATTTGATAATTAATATTAGTACTAAAAATAATGTGTGAAAATAATAATTATCTCATTTAGAAGTGATAAACAAATTAAATAATTTGAGCTCGACTCATTAAAAACTCATTCGAACTCAATTTATTAAGTAAATAAGTTAATTCTAAACACCTTTTGGAATTTGTTAAAATTTTTAAATGAAATTTGAACAATTAATTATTTGTTTAACTCCATTGAATAAACTTAAAATTATATAAAATACTAAACTAGACAAATTTATTTGAAATTGACTCTATAATTTAACAAAGCAAACTTAAACAGTTTTTTTTTTTTTCTTTTCAAATATAGAATATTAGTATATTAGTAAAATTAAGTTACAAATCAAAAGAATTATTACTAATCTATTAGTTCGAACTTCAAACCTTTCGCTTACCACATTGAAGGTACGATTACATATCACTTTGGCCACAAAGGGCCTCAACAACTTAAACAGATAATTACTCGGCTCGTTTATCACTTCTAATTTGGCAGAGGAGAATTTAATTTGTTATTTGAATCAAATCTTAAAATATTTATGTAACTTTTATTTATTTATTTTTAAAATATACACATGTAGTAAAGTTGCCATTTTTTATTTTTTTGCAGCGAAGCCCTAACTGCATCGGAGGTCAGCAAAAGTCGGCGCATAAAAATCTAAACTTTACAACAACAACAGCAAGGCCGTGCGTGAATGTCCATGTTCATCCTCTCCCAGAAATGGTCAGTTCTAATTCATTAATCTGTTTTTCTGTTTCTTCGTTGTGAATTGTGATGTTACACTCGATTCTCGGTTTAGGGTTTTCTGGTATTCTTAAGATTGCGAAACTTTAGGGTTCGACTTATACATTTTTTTTTTTTATACATATGTTTAATTCTAAATATTTTGAAGGTTTTGTTCTGGGTTTTTCATGGTCTGTTGTGAAGTTCAGAATTTTGAGAAAAAAGCTTGATTTTTTGTTTGTATGTATATATGTGTGTACCAATCACAGATTAGAAATAGATTTCCTAAGCTAGAGATGATTATTATTGTGCTTTTGGACCCTTGAAATGGTTTTGATGGTTTTGGTAATTATGCAACAAACAAACAAGTGGAGTCGGTTACATGAATAACTTTCTGCCATTAAGCTTTACCATGGACTAATATGCTCAGTTAAATTAAGTAAATTCATATCCATTTTCCCTATCGCATCCCGTGTCATTTTAGTTATTTTCCTCCCCTTGCATCTCTATTTACCGTAATCCTATCACTCTTCCTTACCATTGACCAAACTATCCTAACCTGTTCTCTTTCATATAACAGTAAATTAGTTTGTTTCACTAATATTTGCGCTGATGATTTAAGGAAGAATATGACTGGCTTCTAGTTTTGCATTGTCACTCAGCCTCTTCTCTTTAACTGCCCCTTCTTTCCTTTGATTCATTGTATGCATTGTATATTAAAGAGAAAGAGAAAAACAAAAAGAACCATGTTATATCATCTTGTTATCACTCCTCAAAGTAAGTTTTAGGTAAGTAAGGAAACCTCTAGATAATGCTTTATCTGAGTGCTTAATATCTGCAATTGCATGATCAAAGATAGCTAGTGTAGGCAGACATGTAAAACAACTACATTCATAAAGGAAAGAAAGAGGTTACTCAAAGTATAACCAATGTCACATTGCTTTTTTGTACAGTTCATCGGTATTAAATGTTATTGGAAATACAGATGGCTTGTTGATGATGATTTAGAGCTGAGAACAATGACTGATTTTCTTGATAACTATTTAGTGGTGTGGTGATAACCCATTCCTTAAACGAATAATGTTTTAAACCTGAAAATTTGCACCAGAGTACACCATTGCTGGCAGGACTTGCTGTAGCAGCTGCTGCTTATGCTGGCAGATATAGCATACAGGCTTGGCAAGCATTCAAAGCAAGACCGCCTAGAATGCGCAAATTTTATGAAGGTGGATTCCAGCCTACGATGACAAAAAGAGAAGCAGCTCTTATTCTCGGTGTCAGGTACCCTAGATACCTCTCTATCGAGTTATGGAATTAACTTATCCCATCACCCCCTTTTCTAGATTGGATATTTATTCTCTCTGTTATTTGCATGAAATGTTATGTTCATGATAATTTTCCCTCCACCACCCGACCTGTGGGGTGATCCAAACAAGAACAGAAAATAGAGAATGGAGTGGGAGGGATGTTGGTGAAACAACTGGTGCATGTCCAAGTGTTTGATCCTTGAAGTCCAAAATTTTGGATATGGGAACACTGCCAAAAATGTCGAGTGTGTTTAAGTGAGTAATTGAGAAGGGGGGGACTTGCAATCTTTTTGTTAAGTTGAGGAATTTTATAATATAGGCTAAATATTTAGGTCATTGTTTAAAATTATGAACAAATGAGGGACTTGCAATCACCTATGTGACATATTAGCTCTTGTTCATGCGCTTTATGCCTGATATTTTCCATTGTTTTCTCATCTGCAGGGAAAGTACTCCAGCGGATAAGATTAGGGAAGCACATAGAAGAGTGATGGTGGCAAACCATCCCGACGCTGGTGGTAGCCACTACCTTGCTTCTAAAATCAACGAAGCAAAAGATATGATGCTTGGAAAGACCAAGGGGAGTGGCTCTGCATTCTGACACGTTAAAACCTGCTTCATTTAAAGTTTGGGAAGATGATTTTCAAGTGGGCAATTAAACAGATATCATCATTTCCTCATTGTCCTGAAATATTTTTGTCATATCATGTTGAAAATTTTAGGGTCTATTTTGTTTCATCAATTCTTTTAGACCCAACAGAGTTGTACACTACTCGGAAATCACAATATTTCTATCCATTTGAGTTCATTGAACGTGAGAGGCACTTTTGCTATTTGACTTGTATGTGTTAACAGGCTTATCTAAATCATATGAATAATGAAATATTTTATTTTGCACTAGCGGCTTGGTAACTTGTGTGTCTACTAGCAAACATAACTAACCTTGTTATTCGAATAATGAAGTAGATATCGAGCAAAAAATGGTTCAAATATGTCCTAGTGACGTGAATAGTTCTATGAAAGCTGCTTCCAGTCAAGCACTTGAGATCATGTTGTGTTCAATAATCCTCATAAAATTGAAAATTGCGTAATTCTATACCCTCCACATTACTCATACTTACCATTCAATACATTTAACACAAATTTTGCACCCTTTGTCAGTCCTACCAAATCAGCACAAAATGAAATACTACAACCGATTTTAACTGGTTGAAAAAGAATCTTTATTTTCTAGCAACCCTAAGAAGAACTAATGTAGGCCGAAAGGTATCACATTGAGGCCGTTTAAGTTACATTTATAGTTTTTGGATTTTGTTTATTTGGTGGAGATGATGTGTTTTGTGCACTTGTATAGATTTGGCAGGCAATACGCAAATTCAAGCAAAGAGTGGCACAAAAGTAGATTCTCCGTGCGAGTAGTGAAAATTTTCAGCCTGCCACCTCACCCACGCGCGGCCCACCACTGCTCGAGCAGAAAGTATGGGCACTTGAGCTGCCCACCTAGGGTTGTGTGCACAGAATTTCAAGTTTGTTCTGCTGGGAATAAAAGGCAAAAAGGTTGGATTAGGATTCTGAAAATTCCAAAAAGACAGGAGGGGCTAGGGTTTGGAGAGAGGAATTTTCAAGCTTCAAGAACATCTTTCATGGGGGGTTTCATCTTCTTCCACCTCTTCCTATTCCTCCATGAGTGGCTAGGCTTCTATTTCTAGGGTTTTAATGAAACCCTAACCAAGTAAATAGGGTTTTCTTTTTGGTTTTGATTATGTAATGGTTTGAACAAGTTGTATGGTATTTAAGAAGTTTTTATATATATTTTTCATTATTTCTTCAAGTATTATACTTTCTGTGATTGTTGAATACTTTCCATGCAATGATTTTTTATTCTTTCATATTCAAGGTATGAGATGAGCCATACTACGAAGGACGAGTCGTTTTGCTACCCTAGTTTAGAATAAACGACTCGTGCTACTACAACCGATTCTAACTGATTGAAAAAAAATCTTTATTTTCTTTGCACTTTTCTACCACTATCTTGCTAAAGCTAGTGCTTTCTTGCTAAACAAACAAACTAGCAACCTTGAGAAGAACTGATGTACGCTGAAAGGTACTACATTGAGACCGCTTAAGTTACATTTATAATTTTTAAATTTTGTTTATTTGATGGAGATGATTTGTTTTGTGCACTTGTACAGATTTGGCAAGCAATACACAAATTCAAGCAAAAAGTTGCACAACGTAGATTCTCCGTGCGAGTAGTGAAAATTTATGGCCTGCCACCTCACCCACGTGCGGCCTACCACTGCTCGAGCAGAAAGTATGGGCGCTCGAGCAGCCCACCTAGGGTTGTGTGCACGGGATTTCAAGTTTGTTTTGCTGGGAATAAAAGGCAAAAAGGCTGGATTAGGATTCCGAAAATTCCAAAAAGACAGGAGGTGCTAGGGTTTGGAGAGAGAGATTTTCAAGCTTCAAGAACATCTTTCGCGGGGGGTTTCATCTTCTTCCACCTCTTCTCATTCCTCCATGAGTGGCTAGGCTTCTATTTCTAGAGTTTTGATGAAACCCTAACCAAGTAAATAGGGTTTTTTTTTTTTTTTTTTGTTTTGATTATGTAATAGTTTGAACAAGTTGTATGGTATTTAAAAAGTTTTTATATATATTTTTCATTATTTTTTCAAGTATTCTACTATTTGTGATTGTTGAATGCTTTCCATGCAATGATTTTTTATTCTTTCATATTCAAGGTATGAGATGAGCCATACTACAAGGGACCAGTCGTTTTGCTATTCTAGTTTAGAACGAACGACTCGTGCTACTTGAGATGATTCGTGCCCATACATTGAATGTGATAATTCTTTTAATCAATGCTTCGAACTTATAGTTGTGAAGTATTATTTAATTTGAACGGTAACATAATTAATTTTCAAATTGAAACCTTATTTATAAAACTAGTGGCAAATTCATTACCCTAAGTTTTTTCCAAAATCAGTAATCCCAATTCTATTTTTAATCGCTAGTTAAATTTGTTAGTATTTCAATTATCATTAGTTTATAAACAGTCATCTCTTTTATCAAACTTAATTTAAGAATTTAACAATTAAATTAGTTTAATTTCGCATTTGTCCCTGTGAGTCGATATTTAAACTTACCATTATTCTAAGGAATTTAATATAATTTAGTGTTTATTTTTGGGGTGTGCCCATCAAGAACAATCCTTGTTTGATCAATTAGACAAACTTCAGTTGATGCCAAATCTTCAAAAACATCTAGAATTCCTGAGATAATTAGGTCGAATTCCTGAGATAATTAGGTCAAATTATGTTTTTGGCTAGTTCTACTTCAGAAATGGGAACTATTACTAGTTACAAAAAGCAAACAGTAGTATGATAGAAAGAACCAAGTCAGGTGAACAAAGAAAAATTGATAAAGTGTAACGACAACATAGGATGACGATCCACATTACAAAGAAAAAACATAAAAGAAAAACAGTGGTAAGATTGTCCGCCTTCTTGCTTCTCAACATGTCTTGGAAACCTGAGGAGTTTCAACAAAATCCTGAAGAAACCAACAATTCGATTGATATCTGACCCTTCATGCTCCATTGAGAAAAGGAGCAAACTCGTGGTATTTACATTGTCATTCAAGAAACTACAGCATAGAATTAACTGTCAGTTTGAGGCCACAACTGTTCTGCATCAGCTTCCAATTGAGGTTGGTCTGTGCTTTCAACTGGACCTTTTGGTTTTCCAAATAGCGTAGAGAATATTTGTCGATGGCATTCATCGCAGAAAAAGAAGTAGGAGAAGTGGCCCTCATCTGGGAGTTTATGCACCGCTGCACTAGGTAAAACCCGAGCCACGTAATCAGTCATTGATGGTGGGACTACCTGGTCATCCGTTCCCTGTTTAGCATGGACAAAATTCAGGAAATCAAGATCAAATATCTAATCAATTAACATAATAAAACAAACACTGCACAAAACAAAACAAAATCAAGGCCTGCAAACCTGCCATATGTGAACTGGGCCAAGAAATCCCGTCAATTCGCATTCCTCCTGACTATAAATGAACTTGAACCAAGGGAGAAAACCTTTTCCGGGGCACTTCTTCTGCACCTGAAGATCTGCCAGTTTGAAACTCCAATGGGAAACCTGTAGCACGGCTTCCTCTATGAATGGTTTCATATTTAACTGACGGATTGACTCCTCAACATCCCTCTGCCAAAATTCTTCAAATTTTGTTCCTTCAGTGAGAGCTTTATCCTGAATAAATCAAAGATTGAATGTAAGTTATGTCAAAGATAGAATACTACTTTTTCAATCATAGCTTATAATTACGAATAATGCTATATGCACCAATTAGTATACCAATTGATGATGTGACACAATCTAAAATGTTTTTGGTATTTGTAATTTGTATAATGAGTGGGGTCATGTAGCACCACCGTATAATTACATATCACATCTTATTCCCAAATAGTTAACTCACAAAAGAATAAAAGTAGATCTTTGCACTCAAAAGATCAATTCTGTGGCAACAGTTGGTTTGGATGAATTGGTAGTTAATCAAGTACAATGCATATGCTTCCCATCAAAGTAGAACTTCAAGCAAGTGCATAATAAATATTTACCAATTAATAAAATTAGTTTCCTTTACACCTACAAGAATCAACAAACTTAACAGCAAAGAAATATTTAGATTCTAGTTTAATTTGCCAATATGTCGAATGAAGATACATAATAAAAAGCGGGTTTCCTCATTTACAGTGATTCAAGATGGAAATGAACTCACCTTTTTCCCCAATGACAAAGACAGCCACTTCTCAATCTGACCATGCTTTCCAGATAGGAAACTTCGGCCATAGAAGTAACTGAGAAATTTAGGAAATCTTCGAGCTAAATAGTACATCAGTTTCCTCCTTCGCACCCACTTTTCCCAAGTTCTGGACATCTCTTCCTTAGTCATGCTTGATTCATATGGATTAACCATTGGAGCAAACATGGCTGCACCTGCAAAACAGCCATGGATACAGCACAAACAAATTCATACAAGATTATAGGTTATTAGAGTTCTTAAGGATCTTGATAGATATTGATACAGACAATTTTTCAGGAGAACAAGAACAAAAATCAACAGTGGAAGTTAGGGAATGATGACCAAATGTCAGAGTATTACTTCTTTCTTTTTCACATTTTTTTTTTGGGGGGGGCTGTAACTGTAACAATAATTACTTTATCATCAAAACAAGCATCATGCTAAAAAAAAAAGGAAAAAAAAAAAAAGGGCTTGTAACCCAATTAAATTATCAAATCATAGACTTCAACAAAATATGAGGACACTAGTTCATTGCCATAATTTCCAACAACCAGATTATACACATTCTCAAACAAGATTAGCCATAAAAGAAGACTATTCCCTGACTATTATGCTTCTTTTTCTTTTTACCTTTGTTCCCTTCTTTTTTCACCTACTGGTATGAGAAGACATCATTATTTTATCTCATTTCCCCCATCATGTGATTTTCTAGCTGCTCCGTGTCATGAGAATGATTTGGTCACATTTTACCCATTTTCATTATCTAGAGAAAATTAATGATTTTTCAATTTCGGATGTGTGATACTAAGGTCCTCATACCCTGTAGCCTATTGAAGATATGAACCACTGGGAACTAACCAAGCTGACAATAAGCAATATGGTTATGACATGTTTTTAATAGATTTGGCAAAGAAAAGGTTAGCTTACCTGCAATCCGATCGGGAATGAATTTGAGTGCAGCCCAAGCATGCATGGCTCCACTCGAAAACCCCAACACCCAAAATTTGTCATGTAATCCAACAGCATTTGCCAAGTGTATCATATCCAGAGCCGATGAATTGAGGTTCCTCTTTGGATGAGGGTCGCTCTCTCCCAAAACCAGGAAGATCATAAGTTACCAAACGAACGCCAAACTCTTCCAGCAGTGACTCTTTAACTCCTGGTATACCTTTTGTAGAAAAATATATTTAGAGAACAAAAATGTATTACAGAGTCAGTTCTGCAGCAATTTTACCAAGAACATGCATTAGACTCTCGTTAATCTCATTTCCCAAATGCATTCAACATTTTTAGAAGCTGTCTACCTGCAAGCCTGGAGGATAGAAAACCATGTGGTGCAATCAAGGAATATCTAGCTCTGTCACTTGGAACACCTTGCTCACGATATGCCATTTGTCTACCATCCGGAAGTAGTATGCGTGTAGCACTAGGAGGATGTATGTAAACTTTCTTCACCGGTGAGACCCAGCTATCGTGTTTATTATTTACATTCAGTACTGCACATGAAAATTTGTCAAATTAAATAAACAAATAAAAGTAGGAAGAAATATAAAGTAGAAAAAGATAAAAGACTCTAATCAAGCAACGATATGCTCTACTCATAAACCAACAACAACTAAACACAGATACAATTTCGCCACATAGAATGATGAAATATGTTTGCAACTTCAGCATTATTACTTGTAGGTAATTTAAAGTGGAGCTTGCATAAGCTTGAGCTGAAAGCCATGGTAAACTTTGACAGTTAGTTAACATGGTATGGCAACTGTATAAGCTCCAGCATTCTTATCATTATCTATTGCTTTTAGTTCACCAACTTTAAAAATATGGAAAGTGATCTACAAATAGAAAATATGTATATATATATAGAATTTTATACTAAAATGATGTGGCAATGACAATCTTGAAGTCGCATTAATGGGCCTTTCTTTTAAAGTGATAGAATCCAAGGGCTGCCACATCATTCTGGATCAAAATTCTATATAGATTTTTTGTTTGTATAGCACTACTCTCAAAATATATATGTTGGAAATTGGAATTTAAGCATTGTTGTGCATCTTGGATAGAAAGAGGATGTGTGATGTGTAAAATGCCTCTTGAAAAGAGAGCCAGCAAGTAACTGGTTATACATGACTTCAACAGGCCCAACCTAATGTCAGTACAAGCAATGCAGTATTCAATTGGAGGCATTCACAATTACCCACAGCAAGAAGTTTAGCAATGTCTCAGTTTATGAACCTCCATCAGCTAACAAACTAACATGGTTTCTATATGCAACATATACAAAAATACATAGAAAATAAAATGCTAGCAAAGAGCTAAATATTCTTTTACCTAGACCAACAGCAATTACATATGAAACACATTGATGCTATCATAAGTGTAAATGGCCGCAGTATTTATCCATGAAATGTATCCAGATGGGGTTAGTTTTTCCATTAAAGACGTATCCACGGGTGCTAAGCCTTTTAAAGAGATAGAACGAGTTAACTCATTGACATCGAATCAGCAACTCAAGTGAAACTTAGGATGGGGATATTGCGTTTGTGAACCCCAAGGAGGCAAAGACGAACCTCAAACAATAACCCACTAAGGCAAAAATAGAAATATGAGAAACAGCAAACAATATAGAGAACCCTCTTCTAGCACATAAACAAAACAATTAAATAATACAATAAAATAAGAGCATAAATTCAAATTGCAAACTTGATAAGATAAAAAAAATAGCACAAGTTCCCCCAATGTATCACAGGACAAACACAATGATGCTATCAAGAATCAAATCAAATTCAAAAAACAAGTATTACAGGACAACCACAAAGATGCTATATTTTTCAAATTTCAACAGGTTTGTTCCACATGAACCAGAACTAATACTAAACAAAATTACCTGCAAATGCGAGGAGGAAGACGAAAAATATGACCGACCATGAGTGAACCGGATCACGATCTTCCGGAAGATACTCATTCAAAAAACTTAATCCACCAGAAACCTTTGCCATGGGTCCTCTCATTTTTTGCACAATATATGAATCATCGGTCAAATAGTTCTGTTGCACTATATCCTTACAACCTTTCCCCAATTCGAAAACTATTTCTCCCCAAGCTTTCGCAAACCCTTTCACCTGATCCTTGAAGCTCTCCGATTCCCCCTCCACCTCACCAAAATGGACCTTTTGGTCTCAAAAACAGGGCTTGAAAACCCGATTGCATCACCAGTACTGTATCTTATCCCTTTATCGTCCACCAAGCTCATGAGCTCTTCTCGCCACGATTTCGAACCTGTAACTTCCGACATTTGTATATGTATATTTGAATATCCAATGACAAGCTCAAATCTCCATTATAGAGTGACAAGAATGACGATATCAACACAGTTTGGGTGTTAGAATAAATTTTTGAAAAAGGGTTTCAGTAGAGATTAGAATCTGAACACTGAAACTTTGCTTGAATCAGAAGATTCAGTGTAATATAATACAATGTATATATGCGAATATAGAGTCGATTGAATCAGAATTACAATCAGAAACAGAAGAACAAGTGATACATTTGAATTAATCAATATCAAAACCCATAAATGTATAGAGAGAGAGAGAGAGAGAGATTGCTTTAACGATAAGCTTTTGACAGTCGCGTCAATGGAACGACAACTGAACCGAAACTGTAAACTTCTCAGCGTGATCTTCAATTATCTAACTATTTAAATCTTCAAAAAGATTTAAAATTTTGAAAAAGAAACCCTAGCCGACCATTGCTCAGAGCTCGGGGAATCATATCTACGAGAAAGGCAAAGGCATCTCTCTCTCTCTCTCTCCCTCTCTCGGCTCAACTTTTGCTTGCCGACAAGGACAACTACACGTACATATAATTTTACATGATTTTACAATCTTAAAATATAAATGATTCAGATTATAAAAAAAAAGTTCGAAACACAGTAGAATCCAATGTGTGTGTATGTAATGCTGAAACCGTTGTTTCATCGGTGGTCCAAGCGGTAATGAATTAAACTTCGTACGTCGAATCCTTACACGAATCCCCCTCACTCAATTAACCCAACTTTGAGTTATTTTAGGTAGTTGATTAAAAGTTAATTTGTTTTTTTTTTTAAAAAAAATATGTAAAAAAATAAGAGATGTGTGACTTAAAATAGATTAAAAGTCAAAATTGATTTCAAACTGAGTTCTCAAATTAGGCTTTAGGTTATGTTTGGCATAAATGATTTGGGTTATTTTAGTCACAAAAAGATAAATAAAACAAAATATTACATCCAAATTATAATTATTTTATTTTTTCTCTGACAAAAGTAAAAATAATTAAAAAATTTATTCCAAATGAGACTTTTTAACCTAAAACTAACATAATCAAAAAATCAAAAAATTAACTCATATTCCAAACGAAAGCTTAGTAGGCACCCTCTAATCACCTTTTCTTTTCTTTCTTTTTTTGAAAATTTAGTTTTTTTTCTTTTTTTTTTAATGAATTTTTTTAATATTTTAAATAAAATTATTTACTTTTTAAATACACATAATTTAGATATACCTAAAAAATAAAGAAAGATTTACGCATAGATCCTAATAGATAGACTTATTATTTAATAGGTTCAATGAAAACTAATGACTTTTTCATCAAATGCTATTAAAAAAATGTCACTAATTGTTAATTTTTAGCAACAGTTTAAAAATTTTATCATCAAAAATATCACTAATTATAAATTTTAGCCACAATTTAAAAAATCATCACAAAAGAAATCACTAATTTTTAACTTTAAGTGTTAGTTTGAAAAATTCATGACAAAAAAATGTCATTAATTGAAAATTTTAAACACAATTTATAAAAATCGTGACAAAAAAATCATTAGCGACAATTTTACTATAACTTATTTTCAATAAAACTTAATAATAATTAAGTCTAACTATTATGACATATTAGGAGTTTACCTAAAAATAAAATATTTGTGAAAAAATATTTTTAAAATTTAATAAATATATAAGGATATGAAAATGTACTGAAATTTTGTATTTTTTCATATTTTTTTGTATTTGATGATTTTTTTAAAGATTTTTTCTATGAATATTATATTTTTTTTAAAATGGATCTAGGTTAGATACATCTGAAACATAATTTTTTTTTTTAAATGTTAAATTTTTTGAAAAAATAGTCTAAAGTCCCTCTCCCATTTTTAGTAATGGGAGAAATTCATGATATTATTTTGTGATATTTAAGGTTCCTTACACATTCTCATGTATCTCCCTCCATATCTGATCTTCCTGGAGAGAAGAACGCAGAGACTGATCTTCGAATTCGAGATTTCAAAGTTTGGTTTTCTTCCTCTCCAGATAATCTAACAATCACGCCGGCGACCAAAACCAGTCTAAAGCAGCAACATACCGCACAATCACGCCGGCGAAACTAATGCCGGATGAGAACAAACCAGAGTACAAAATATCATAAAGGGGACCCCTACAACTAGCACCAGTGACTTACCATCTCCGACATTAGTACAAACAGACAACCTGGACATGGAGAACACCGTTAACGGAGACCAAAACTAGTCCAACGCTGGAGAAAAAGACATACACAGGTCCACCAGAGAACCAGCTAAGTAAAACAGCAACATTTTAGCAACAAGAACATGCCGACGAACTCTGAACCCTTTCACCACCATGATCGGAACTTTCTCTCTCTAGAAAATCTAGAGAGAGAGGCTCTTTGCAGCATGAGCTGAGCACACAACGTAAGTTTAACCAGCCAGGAAACAACCAAACTGGACCAAGCTCAACCACGAGCACCACAATGGACGGATGAAACCACCACCATGAAGACATATCCAAGGTAAGAGTTTCCTAGATCAATGTACGATCACCAATGTCAGTTCATAAAAATACAACTCTACTGCAATAGAGAGAATTTCTCTGATCTGTCTGGTTTGGAGAGAACTTCTCTGGTTTTGGACTAGAGAAATTTGTGGGTTTGTTAGCAAAGATTGTATTGTTAACTCACATATTACACAAAGTTAGAAAAATTCTTTGTGAATAGAGCTAGAGAAATTTGTGAAGTCAGATAAATTTTCTCTAACTTTATTCACAATTTTTTTTCTAGATAGAGCCAGACAAATTTTCTCTACACAATTTTCTCTGGATAGAGCCACACAAAGCCACGCAACTTTTCTCTGCACAATTTTCTCAGGATGAAGCCACACAATTTTTCTCGCCACACAATTTTTCTCTCCACAATTTTCTCTGGATTTCTTTGGTACTCAAAGAAATTTCAATGTTTTTTGGTTTGAACCCAGAGAATTTCTCTTGAGAGAATTTCAATTTTCTTTGGGGAGAATTTCTCTGGGATTGAAATTTCTCTGAATCGATGTTGAGGGGCCTTAGACATCATAAAAATATTTGATGTCCTTTATTGCTATAAAATCTTAATATCAGGGATCTTAAAAAAAAAACTCCCTAAATTTTTTTACTAAAATAGAAAAAAAATATATAAAAAATAAAAAATTGAATTTTTTAATTAAAATATTAAAATATTTTAATTGTTTTTTTTTTACTTTTATCATTTATAATAATTGTTTTGATTTTTTAATTATTTTAACCAAATGCCAAATGATATTGTGCTTAAAATATGAATTTAAATAATAATTTAAAAATAAATAAATAAATAAATGAAATATAATCACTCTGTTTGGTTTTAGTTTTCATAATTCATTTTTTAGAAAATTATACTTTTCATTTTCTTGTATTTTTTTCACTGATTTTTTTTAATACTTTAAGCAAATTTTAAAATTTTTAGACACACCTAATATAAATATACTTAAAAAGTATAATATTTATGAAAAAAAATCTTTATAAAATTCTCTAAATACCAAAAATATAAAAAAAAAAAAACAAAACAAAACAAAACAAAAATTCATTATATTTTTCGTATTTTTGTGTATTTATTATTATTTTAAAATATTTTACTATTTAAATACATCTAAATAAGGTCCATCTAAATAAGTAAAAAATTGTTCAAAATTTTAAAAATATTTACCAAAAATATAAAAAATATAAAATTTAATTTCTAAAATATTGAATTTAGAAAACTGAAACAAACCCACTTAGGGTTCGTTTGGGAAGTGGGTTTTTTGACGTTTTGACTATTTTAAACTGGGGCTAAAAAGTTTCGTTTAGAAATGATTTTTTGATTTTTTTTAACTTTTTGTGAGAGAAAAAATATAATGATTATAAGTTAAATGTGATATTTTATCTTATTAAATTAAAAAAATTATTTTATTTTTTTGACTATTTTAATCAATCACAAAAAAAAGAAAAGAAAAAAGAAGAAGATGAAAGAAAGAAAGAAAGAAAGAAGCCAAAATCTCAACTTCCCAATCCAGCTCTTAATCTTATTTTACCGCGAGTCTGTCCACGTCGGTGAGCTTTTGATGCCGTCGGTTGCAAGTCGTGTTGGTGACTTGGCGTGTGACGTAAGATTAACAAAATTGCAAATTTTTTTTTTTTTATAAAAAAAAGTGATTACTTCACTGAATCTGGGCTTGTGTTAATTATCCAAATTATATAAGTTGGATGACCATCTGAATGACTAGCGTTACTCTTGTTAATTGTGGTTATCATACTTGTCTATTGGTGTGTCAACAAGCATTCTACTGGGTGCTTGTTTGGACGACCAGTATACACAAATTCAGACAATTCAAACGAGTCCAAATTCAGTGAATATAGCAATGCTTTTTTTAAAAGAAAATTATTTTTTCAAAAAGAAACATACTAAAATGAAAATATTAAAATTATTAAATCAATCTAATTTTTTTAATAAATAATATAATTTGAAATTATGTTTGTTTGGACATCCTAAAATTGATGAAATTGGCATTTATAGAATTATTCGTCCGAAGATTATCAAACCCTTTAGATTGTGAATCATATATCATGTTTAGATTTACTCGGAACTATGAAGAGAGATTTATAAAATTCTATCAATCTTACAATTTAATTAATTAATCTAAATCCTTACTTTGGCTCCATTTGTGTTCCGCCATCACAGTCCGGAGTGGACTGTGATGAATGAACAGTGAAACAATTCCATGTTTGATTTGGTTTTGGAACTCCGGATTCGTAGTCTCTTTGGACTATGAAAGGCTTCAGTGGTTCGGATTATGAGTCTAGACGGGGAGATGGTATTAGCAAAATAATCCGTCGGCTTAAAGGGTAATCGGCCGGATGTCGTCCGAGGGACGTTCGGCCAATGAACTGTAATTTTTTTTTACTTCTTGGCATTTTTTTTTGAACATTAATGTTTAATGATTTTGTATTTTTGTTAAATAAAAATCATAGTTTTGTTTGTTTTATTATTTTATATTTATTTTATATAAAAATAATTTAACAATCCTCACACTAACAGTATCATCAAAACAAACACAATTTTACTAATTCCCTCACTAATAATCCCCTCACTATCAATCCCTTCCATTCTACCTTTGAAAACAAATGGGGCCTTTGTTCTTTTTTTTTTTTTTTTTTTTTTTTATCCCAACTCCTCTTGGAAGTAGTCCTTATATGGTGATAATGTAGGTGTTAGGCTATTTTAGTAGGCTAAAAATTTTGTATTTGGAAAGATAGTTGATTTTTTTTTATAGTTTGATGTGATGTTTGTAAGAGAAAAAATAAAATGATTATAAATTTAATATGATATTTTGTCTTACTAGTTATTTTCTATTTTATCTTTTCATTAATTTTAGCCAAAAGAAAGATAAAATCCAATTTGCTAAACAAGCCAATATGTTCGGATAAACTATCAATCTATACATTTATTTTCTTGGCCAAATATTAGATTATATATTTTGTTGAATTATAAGTCTAGTCCCAAAACCATAACTCTCTTCTATATTTTTTTTCAGAAAAACAAATTTTCTAGTGTCGAAACTACTGACTCACTCTAGAAAAAGTCTCTCTAGCTAAAGATAAAGTCTCCATGGTCACACATTCAAGCTCACTAAGTTGGATTGCCACAAATAGTGATTTTTGTCTAAACAAGCATGGCTTAGAGTATTTCTAACGGTTCAGTAAAATTTTCACCAAATTTAAGTAAAAAAAAAATAATTTTCTCAATCTAATACGAGCAACTCCAACCGTTCCACTGTAGTGTGCATCAAAGCAAAAGGGATGTCTGATGGGTCATATAGCGACCTTGGTTTTGACTCGTCTCTTGTGGTGTTCCGGACTCGGGTTTGGATGGTGGTTCATGTCTTGCTTCCCTTGTATTCCCCTTAATGTTGGTTATTGGGTTGTAGTTATGTGTTTGAAACAGGTTGGTTGCTTGTTTTTCCAAGCCTTTGTTGCCCAGAATTTGGCTCTTTCACTCGAGCGGGCATTCTTGCGCTCGAGTGGGATTCATAAATTTCGCTCCACGCTCGAGCGGAAATTCGGGCGCTCGAGCGGGAACTGTGTTTGCAAAAATACTAGGAGAGTGTATTTCACGCTCGAGCGCAGGGTTTTACGCTCGAGCGGGAGTCTGTGTCTTACGCTCGAGCGGGGCTTTCCACGCTCGAGCGGACGGCATTTTATCAGCTTGCGAAAGTGACATTTCAGATCACTTTTTGCAATCCTTTCTCTCTCTAAAAGTCTTCAAGATCCAGATCTAGAGCCTCTCTCTCTAACCCATCTTCCCTACTTGATTTCTCCAAATCCATTGGGATTTTGGCCATAATTCCTTCGTCAAAGTTGTGTAACTTCTCGAGGGTTTCGTTGTGTGCGGTGGAGATCGAGTTTCATCGTCGTTGATTTTGGGGGTTTCAACTCTTTTCTTCTTTAAATTTGAGGTAGGGATTTTCTACACTCTAATATAGTTTTTAGCTTAGTTATTTGCTATTGTGTATGTCATGACCCCATTCCGCCCCTAGTAGAATGGTGCCGTGATGGCCAGTAATCCAAGATTACCAAAGGCCAACTTACAAAGATTCACACACAATCAGAGTATACATATGGGGCTTACATGTGCGGAAGCAATAAATTTAAATCTAAGTAATCCATAAGAGCTGTGCATAGATCAAATGAAATGACATACATCTTAACATGGTTTACAACTTGGATACAAATAAAATAAAGTACATATTACTGTTGTGTGTTGACCTTCTCACCACTGAAATCTAGTGGATTTTCAGTAGTGAAGAAGGAGTTTTGAAGTCTTGTATAGGGGAGGGACACCCCTCTCCCTTTGTCTCTCTTTTGTGCATGTTCTTGGCTCATAAGGGTAGCATGCATGATTAGTTGTTCTTGACTTCATTTCAGAGGTTTCTGGGTGTTTTTGGGTCACATTATGCCTCTGTTTTTGGTCGGATTAATGGCCCCTTTCATGCTCAATATACTTGCTTTGTATTCCTCTCTTTGGCCTAGAAATGCATCATGCATATAGCCTACCATGCTCTCATGTTTTGGCCTAACTTTGTGAAGTTCTTAGCCATGTCTTACCATGCTTAAGGCCTGTTGGGTGCTGTTTTGACCATATTTGCCATATTTGGTGTAGCCTCTTTGCATTTTGGCTTGTGAGCCTTGAGGGTGTGAGTCATGAGCATGCTTGAGTTGGGTGGTTTCAGTGATTTGGAGTCATTTCCCATGCTATTTCAATCCATAACCCATGCTCGTATGATTGCATTTATCACCCCTTTCATGTCTTGAAGAGTTGTTTTGTTGTGCCTTGAAATGAGCATTGTGCATGCTTAAGTGTTTAAGTCTTTGGGGCTGCCATATCAGTGGGTTTTGGGGGCTCATTTTGCATGTTGAAACTCTATTTTTGGTTGCTTAGTCCATGCCATGAGTGGTTGGGGTAGGTGTAGAGTAATGCTTCACTTGGTGGCTTTGCATGCCCTTTGTTTTGGGCCCATTTCTTGGCATGATTTGACCATGTTCCATGCATGTCCTAGTCGTATTTTGGTCTGCCCCTAGACTGTCTTCAGTCATCTTGGCCTTGCGGGGCTTGGTTGACATGGCCTTAGCTCAAACATCTTGACTAGCTTTGAACCTTGGACCAATTGGCATGCTTGTTTGCTTGACATTTTGTGCCCTTTTGCACCACCTTTGGCCACTGTTTTAGGGTGTGGCTGAGGCCTCCCATTTCAGTCTAAGTCCATTCCTATACATGGTTGTATGTTTGACATATTGCCTCTAGTTACATGCTTGCATTGCACCATGTTTGCATCACATGTTAAATTGCATTGTATTGCCTCTTGCATGATTAGCACATTGCATGCTTGCATAATAGATTGCATTGCATTTGGCATGTTTTCCATCTTAGCCTCATGTTGCATCTTTGAGCCATGTTTGTATACATGCATTGCATTGCTTGGTTTGGGGTGTCAAACCAAGCATGAGGGGTGAGAAGTGTTCGTACTCCAAGTGACGCAACACATCTCAATCCTCGGTCGCCGATGCCCTTGATCTCAATATGATAGGGTGTTGGCATTCATTTGTTTGTTCCATGCATTTACATTAAGTTGCAAACTTGGCCTCTTAGGCCATCATGCATCGAAATGCATAATTGATGGCCCGAGGGTCGAGGGCCATGCTCCCTTGAGTCCATTGCATGATAGGGAGTGTGGCCATGCTCACACTTGCTTGAAAATTCCATGCCATACACTACTTGCCCTCTGCTGCTGTCAACTACAGGATTCTGCAGGAAGAAATAGCCGACCGACCAAATACAATTAGCCGATGGCCCAACCAATGGTCGATGACCATTCCCTTCGGCCGGTGGTGTTCCCACTTGGTCGGTGATGCTCCCCAGTGTTCAAAGAAGCATCCTTGGGACTTGTGCAAATTTTCAGAGGAGCAAGGCAGTGTAAACAGAGGCAACAGTGCTATGGCAGCGAGTTTCCGAGCGGAGCGAGTCAAGCATGCATCATTTGCGCATTCCGAGGCAGAGTTGTGGCACTCTCTCTAGCTTCACATTTAAATTATTTTTGTGATTAATTTATTAATTAATTAGAGGGTCTGTAATAATTAATTAGCTAGGATAGTTGATTCATTATTCGGACTGTATTATTCTTTTGGTCCCTCCGAGCGAGGGCGTAATTGTAATAAGTGTGGGTGCGTGTGTGCATGTCTTCTAAGCCCTACTTCTTTCTTCCCTTTTATTTACTAGCTTTCGATGGTTAGTTTAGGGCATGTTTCAATTAGCATACTTATGACAGCATGTTTGCATACATTCATTCATTTTGCATGCACTAGGCTCGGCGCATCATACTAACTGCATTTGTATTTCAATCCCAAATTGAATACGTGTTAGCTGTAGCATTTCACATGTCATTTTAGAATAGCCGAGCCTATTGTAGTTGCATTCCTGCATGTGTTGCATTAGGCATTTCTGTATAGTTAGGATCATGCATGGATTTCTAACATAGCTTTTGTTTTAGCTTGGAGTACTCTGTAAGTCTTTTCGCTTTAGCATCCTTGCATGCGTGTGAGTGTTGCCATGACAGCATGTTTACCATGAGGCTATTTGCTAATGTGATATAACTGCTTGAATGCCTGTGGGTGGAGGTTAAATTACCCGAATTGGAATAAGGCATTAAACTGTGAGTTTTAAGCCCACTAGATAGTGGCAAAACCATCTTTTTCTAAAGCCCACTTGAGGGTGGCAAAATCTGCATTTTCAACCTACTTGCGAGTAGCAAACCACTTTCAAAAAAACAAACATGAAATGTTTTGTTCCAATTCAGGCGATTCAGTCTATACTTGTCTGCTGCGTGCATCACATAGTAAATCTAGGCTAATAACCGGAATAAGAATGCATAATATTTTCAAAACAAGATATCATAGTTAGTAGAGGCCGATCTTTGGATCGGGCGAGCGGGGGTGCTCATAGCTGATCTTCCCCAATCGTACCCAAGTCCCCGAGCCGAGGCAACTTTGGTGATGACGGACACGTGGCCTTAGGCAAACGAGTCAGGGTTTCCTAAATTCCCCATTAAAAAATATTTAGGTGGCGACTCTGTATCTAGCAAAGCAGTCCATGTTTGGCACTTCTTTTCTAAAAATCTGTTTTCTCAAAACGATTTGCCGGATTTGGACTCTTTGGTTCAAATTAAGAACCGTGACAAATTGAGTCTGAACTATGGGGTGAGGCCCTCACGCGGGGCGCGTCCACACAAGGATAACATCTCGGCCTTGGTGATGAACACCTCGGCCTAGATAGTGACATCTCAGCCAATATACCAGGGTGAAGGTGGAGGTCAACCAAAGTGGTTCCAAGATGGTCTTAGGTGTAAGAGGTTCAAAGGTGTAACCTAGGCTTAAGATGACCTCGGCTAAACACACACCAAACAAGGAACAAAGCATGCAACAACACTTAGATAAAACAAGACAAGTGTAACCTAGGCTTAAGATGACCTCGGCTAAACACACACCAAACAAGGAACAAAGCATGCAACAACACTTAGATAAAACAAGACAGGATCTCATGAATGCAACTTAACAAGACAAAATCATATAAATGCATGTGAGCATGACTAAGGCAAAGTGAGGGTTGTTACAGTGTATAGATGATGAGATTTGGTTGTGGTTTGGACAAATCTAAGATTTGGGTGTTATATGGAAAAGAGGGGTTTTTGATGAATACGAGGTAAATGAGTATGAGGCTTGAATATAAGATCATGTTGTGCCAAAATAGTTGTTTTTGGTGTTTGGGTTGAGATTTGGTAAAATGGGAATTTTTGCCCTAATTTGATTAAATCATTATCTTGCATAAATAATTGAGATTAACATCGAAAATGTGAAATTGGAAGGTTGTGGTTATAAATGGTGATATTGGATATGTATTATCTCACCTATGGAAGTTTTGAATAAACTATCTATTTTGATATTGAACATCTCTTTTGAAATAATTACATTGGGCTATTGGTGGAGGATAGTTATGATTGTTGTAGAAATTACATGAGGATTAGGCGATTTAATGCTAATCCTTTGTTGGTGTCATTGAATATGACCATGTTATAAATACATTGTATATGTATGTTTATTGGGAGGAGAAAGGGAATGGACTCCATTTAAAGCAAGTTGGCCGGAGTGTCCTGGGTGAAAGATCCGAAATTTCATATATAAATGGGTGTCGATTCCTTCGGACGAAATATCCGTAAAATGACAGGTTTGAAGTGTTTATGTGTGTTGTGCATAATTGGAAAACCATTGAGTTGTAATCTCATTTTGGTTGTTGAAAGATAATGAATTTAACTCATGAATTGAGTAGCATATGTGAATTTGAAATGAATTGAAGGAAAATGGAACGAGGTTAGGTCTTAGTGGCATATGAATATACAGACCTTGTGGATGTTTCAGTATCGGTATTGTTTATATACGTGATATTTATACCTTTGCTAAACCTCATAAATTGTGTTAGATTATTTCTACTGGACTGTTGGCTCACCCTATATGGGAATACCATTTTCAGGTACAGGTGAGATATTTCCTCCAAGGCAATAGCGTAAATGGACTTTCAGGAAGCAAGAGCTTCTTAATTATGTCTTGTTGTGTGTATTTTTTTATTTGTAAAGCCAAGGGTTTAAGATGTAATGAGAGAGACTCAATTCGTGTAACCAAGTAATGACTTGGAAAGATGTAAGCCTACATGGCATTTAACTGGTTGTTAAACAGTGAACTCTGATATATGAAAGTATGTTGTTTCTCATATTTATTCCGCATATAAGTTATCTTTATTGTATCATTTTGGGGGCGTGACAGGTCGACCAGTCGGTCGACTGGGTAGGCAACTCAATTTTTTTTTTCTTCCTCCCTTTCTGTTCCCAATTCGTTTATTATTTCTTTTTCCCTCCATCAAACAAAACCCACTTGGTTAATTGCACAAAATCCCAACAAATGCTCACCAAAGTGATCATCATCAACTAAAGACACCCACTTGACAGTCCAAACACAAATACATATATACAAATACATATATACATAGATGTGATTTCAACACAGTTTGAGCAACCTGAGTGAGTGGAGAGTCTAAAAGATCGCTTAGTGAGAATGACACGAAGATCACCATCGTCTCCTTCAAAGAGACAGATCAAAATAGCGGCTCTCTTGGGTTTGAATATTTCGGGTTGGCTTGCAATTGGGGTTGTAGATTCCACAAAACCTACATGAGAAACCACCTTTCCTTCACTTTCTTTGATTCTTTACTCTTCAATATCGGATTCATCGAAAGTTGAAGGGGGTTTGTACAGTCGAAGCTGTCGAGCTAAGGTTGTGAGCCTTTGGGATCTCCCAAAATAGTTGTTTGAATCCATGATGAGTTTGGATTTGGAGAGACAATTTGAACCAGTTCGCAGGCCAACCAAAAATTGAAGCAGGTATACATGCGCTGGTCGACCGGTGGGTCAACCGGCTGGTTGACCGGTGGGCCCCACCTCTAACGCTAACGCACAGTGAAATGGTGAAATCTCACGCGGGTTCTCAGTTTGATAAAATTTTTGCTCCGTTGTCAGTTTGATATCAATTTGGTGAAACTATTGGAGAGAGAAAAAGTGACTTTTTTCATCAAATTCAACTCTGATGCTCAATCTGATGCAACATTAGAGATGGTCTTAAGATTGTTTTTAATATAATTTATAAGTTAGTTTTTTTATTTATTATAAGAAGATGTGTAAAAAAAAAAAACAAAAAAGCTAAGTGACCAAAATAAATTAATAAATTAACTATTTAAAAAAATATAAATTATTTAAATAAAACCCATGATAAGTCCCGCTCTCCTTTAAATTCTTCCAAATTCATTGAACAAACATTATATTATAGTACCCAAATTATATAAATTTATGAGTTTATTTTTTATGCGAGGTAATGCGGAATTTGTCCAATATGTATAGAGGGAAGTGTCCTCGTGGGACTCATGTGTTACAATCTGGGGTAATTTGAGAAGATTGGCTTTTTAATTTTTTTTAATAACATTACCTCCTTATTTATTTATATAAAAAAATTAAAAAAACAATCTTTTACCACTTTTACAAAACACCACTCCATAGTAATAGAGTGTACCTGCTATCGCCGGTTGCGGGAGTGATGTGCGGTGGTTGCATGTGAGTATGCGACTAGGAATGTTCTCTTTTTTCTCTTTTTAACCATTTTTTTTTTAATGCTTTCTCATTCTTTACCTATTTTTTATTTAATAACGAGCTAAGTCAAAGTCTTGCTCGAGTGTTGCTTTTCCTTCTATCTGGGCCGTCAAATGCCACAAGGAGACTCAAAATGCACCAAGATTCATGATAATCAATGGCAACTATCTATATTTACATTGTTCCTCTCTACTTTTTTTAATAGCAAAAGAAAATAGTTTAAATTCGTTAAAATTGAAAATCTCAACTTCACACATGAAGTTAGTGCATTATGAAACTAATTTATATAATTCATTTCATATGACAAGTCAATAATAATATATATATAAATAAAAAAAATTAAATTGATCAAATATAAGAAATCACATATATTATAACAAATAGACAGTTTATTTTTAAATATATTTATGACATATAGATAAAAACGATTCAATGGTACGACAATCGATATTTGATTAATTTAATTTTTTACATATATTATTTTGTTAATTGATTATACATAATAAATAATTTAAATCATCAAAATGAGTTTAAATTCACTTGATAATAAGATTAATTTTATTATAAAATTGAGATATTCAACTTTAATAAATCCGTACTCAACAGTCAAAGGGGTGAAGGTGGGGGTGATGATTTGGGGGATAGGGTAATTTTATAGATTTTGCATTTTATCAGTGGTGCTACATCTTTTAATTTCGTCCCCTCAATTTTACCTCTAGTTTCACACTCCTTTCTTTTTTTTATCTTTAACTCTTTTAATTTCACATTATTGGAGATGGAATTAAGAAAGCAAAATTAAGGTATTATTCTTTAGCAAATGGAGTTTTTCCATTTGGTGAACCCCAGCGGGTCAGGGTGCTAAATAAATAATCATATTAGCACGATGAGTAAATAATTAAGTGATAAATTAATGAGCACTGCTGAAGTGGGAAAATCATACCATGTTGTGGTGTAAATTGATGCGGTGTTCTAATTTATTATTTATTAGTTAAACTTGTAGGACTCATTCTTTTTAGAAAAATGCTTCGTACCATTAATTTAGCACCACTAATGACGTGACATCATATAGACCCTACCACTGA
Source organism: Camellia granthamiana (assembly GCA_036172215.1). Classification (NCBI taxonomy): domain Eukaryota; kingdom Viridiplantae; phylum Streptophyta; class Magnoliopsida; order Ericales; family Theaceae; genus Camellia; species Camellia granthamiana. Next base: position 17,531,899 of record CM069905.1, on the reverse strand, counting down.
TGTAATAATTTGGTCTTTGTTTTGTTTTTTTTTTTTTTTCCTTTACACTGCCACCTCATTAGTAGTCCTTTTAGAATTTCCAATTTAATGCTCTAAATCGAGACTGCTCTTTTTATGTTAGTTTTTTTGGGGATAATAGGATAAGTGTCCTACAATAAATGATGTTAAATAATACTTTAACTTACCAAATAACTACTTATTGAATTGGAGTTTAATAATTGTTATTTAATTATATATTTTTTACTTTTTAAAATTTTTAAAAGTTAGTAATAAGTTTGGTAATTATTGAAAAAATTATTTTTTATTAGGAATAAAGTTTTGTGAATCTTTTTAATTTTTACTTTTTGATGATAAATTATTATATTATTGTTACAATGTCGTGAGTACTAACCAGCATAAGCAAATGATATGATCAAATTTATCAATATATTATGTCGACATTCTTAAAAAATATTTATGAAAAGTTTTTTTTTTTTACCAAACCAAATAGTTCCAAAGTTCGTTTGGGAATTAATTAATTGATTTTTTTAATTCTTTATAAAATTATGTACAAAATAATAAAAGAAATAATATGATTGAATATTTTAACTTTTGAATTATTTGGGCCAAAAAATCAACACATGCACCAAACGCTAAGAAAGTGTTGAAGTGGGTGTGTAGTAGTGCAGTGGCAAGGGAAGGCAGACAAAAGTGGACACGATGGCGAAGAAAGAGGCTACCATTATTTCCAAGTGAAAATACTTATTTAAAAATCATGGAGTGTATTTTATTTTATAAGTTACTCACAAATCTTATTTCATACACTTGTATTCATTAGGTCTCATAACTTTTTTTTTTTAATCAATAAAATCACATTATATAAGTTGTTTAGAAGATTTAAGTCCTATTTTCAAATTTTTAAAAAAATTTAACACATTTTTGTCCTTGTTTATGTGAAAGCTCAAATCTAGGAAAGTGTTTAACATACTTATAGGGTATGTTTGATTAGACGGACTGGATAAGGGGGAGTAGAATCCATCGGATTTGAGTCTTGGAACTGTAAATCCTCCGAACTTTTGGTTGGATTGGATATGTATCCTGTGTTTGTTTTTTCATGGGATTAAATGTCTGAAAAGGACTATTTTTAGTGAATGTAACGTTTGGTTAAACGGACTGGATAGGATAAATGAACAAATGATTATTTTACCCTTTTTTAAATGTTTACTAAGTAATAACAATATTAAACATATCTTTAATATTTTAATTTTTTAGCTAGATTAAATAAAATTTTATTTTATTTTATTTTTTACACAATTAAATAAATTTATTTTTTTTAAATTAAATAAATAAAATATCAATAAAAATATATGTTATTTTTTTAATTAAAATTTTAAATAAATTTATTTTTAAAAATAATAATAATTAAATAATGAAATTAAATAAATTATAAACAAAATTTTAAAATAAAACATCAATAAAATATCTATAAGAAATTACTTTAAAAAATTAAATAAATAAAACATCAATAAAAAGTTAAACAAAATTATTTTAATTTTAAATTGAAACATTTAAATTTTATTGAATTTTACTAAATATAATACATAATTAAATAGTAGAGAGTCAAAATAGTCATTTCATCACCTAATTCCAACCGTGGATAGTCTCCCAAAAATTGTCCCATACCCCCCTTAGGATACAATAGTCCCCCATATGGGGGATAAGGAGTCCGGCCGGACTCCATGTCCGACGGACTAAAAAAAAACAAACGCCGGATAAAGAGCCTCCCTCATATTACAATCCCAATAGTAAATAATTCCTCCCTTATCCCCCCAATCAAACATACCATATGGTAGATATTATTTATTTATTTATTTTATGTTTTAAATTTTAAAATCACATAACTTTCGGTATACTAATATACTTCTGATAAAATTTATAGTTTTGAAAATTATTCGACGAGATTTACCAAATAATATCTCAATTAAAAATTACGTAAAATAAAAATATATATATAAGGACTTCACACTTTTTTATATTTGAATGGTGACTTTTGAAGTTTCACATTTTTGAAAAAATTACAAATCAATGATAACTTCACAAAATATTTGCAAATTTATGAAAATATTTATAGGCTTAATTATTAAAGTTGATAAAGTTCATCACTAATTTAAAAAAAAATTCAAAACATAAAATGATTTACAATTTTTTCCACATTTTTTGGAATGTTTTTAAATAATTTTAAAATTTTAAATTTCTAATAATGTGAAATTTCACATATTTGAAATGTAAAAATAGTAATAATAAATTTCACAATAGCATATTAAATGAATATTCACACTTGTTAGGAATAAAAATAATGTGATTTTTTTTTTATAAAAAAAAGTGCAAATATTCACCGTCACAACCCGCTCCTCGTACTCAAAAGTTAAGCATCGTGATGGCCAGTAACTGAATTTACCTCCGGCCAATTCTTAAACAATTACTAAACGCGAGCGGAAAAATATTTAAGTGAGGGTAATAAAATAATCATTGGAGCTTTTACTTTATAACAAAATTTATTGACCAAAAATGCCGATATTTACATATGAAGAATTGAATTATAAATACTATAAAAGTGTTATGTGTGTCTATTTCGAAGGCCACGTCTAAGACTCTTCAAAAGCTATTTCTGAATTGCATTGTTTCCTGAAAATTGGTAACAGTTATAAGCACATGGCAGAATGAGAAATATTATACTAAGAGCACAAGGGCATAAAATTCACCACGAATAATTATGGGGCTAAACAGAGCTTGATATTAAAAATCAGAATATATAATACGGAAATCATTTGACATATAATACAGAAATCATATAAACAGAATAATGATAACCACGGTATAGACCAGAACAGATGTATGGACTCAAGAGGTGGCTCATACAAACTTTAGAGATGACTCCCACAATAGTGTAGCACTTAGCTCCATACAGCACTGCACTCCACACCAGAATAGGATTCAAGAGGTGGCTCGAACGAACTCTAGAGGTGGCTTCCACAATAGTGTAGCATTTAGCTCCGTACAGCACTTTGCTCCGTACCAAAAATTAGAGTGTCAGTGGATTCATGATAGACAGAGGGTCACAAAGTGACTAATCAGAGGGCCAATGGTTATTTAAGTCCTTCAAGGTATGGGACCTCCATGGTGGTACTTATAAAATAATTACTCAAAACACATTTTAATAAACAGTTATATCCATGTGTTTTCTTTATTATATAAAGGGTAAATTACACTGACATCCCCTGAGGTTTACCTTAATTACAGGAACCTCCCTTATAGTTTCAAAAATAACACAGACCTCTCATATTTTTGAAAATAATATATAGATACCCCCTTTCTGTTACCCATTTGTCCGAATTAAAAATAAATTCTGCTGATGTCATCCATAATTATTTTTCAAATTCCAATACTACCCTTTAGGGGAGGTAAGTGTAATTTATCCATATATATATATATATATATAAACACATACATATCAAAAATCTGAAGAAGAGTGTGTCTCTTTATCTTCATTTTCATATCCCTAAATCACAACAAACACCAAATCAAACAAAATCAAACACACAGAAAAAATTGATCTGGTAATCCTAATCAAAAATTCATTTTTAGGTTAATCACAACATGAACAAACTGATTAAAAAAGAAATAAATTAGGAAGAGAGACAGAAAGAGCCTTCAAGAAAGATCTAAAAAGAATAGAAATTAAGAAATTGAAAATTAATTCCAAATACCCAACATCATATATCACAACAAAGATTAAAATTTTCAAGAAGCAACTATCCAATTCACACAGTGAACCAATTCACCCTCACCCAAATTCAGCTTCTCCAATCTTACTTTTCTATATATATATACACATAGTGAACCATCACGAGGAATCGGAGTCGCTGTACAAAAGGTAGCGACGGCGCTACAAGAGAGATGGCGTAAAGATGAGAGAGAAGAGAGAGAGAGAGAGAGAGAGAGAGAGAGAGAGAGAGAAAGAGAGAGGGAGAGAAAGTGCCCCTGTCCTGTCGTCGGTCGCGCCGTCGAACTCTAGCATCATCGGTTGATCAGCGTCCTCTGTCGCACCAGCATTTTCAATTGTGCTGGCGCCGTAGAATCATGACCGAAGCAACGGAGTAGTGGTCAGCGACTTAGTCGCCACCGTAAAGGGATTGGAATCCGTTGTGGATGCAGCAGTTGTGATCGAAGAAGACCCTCCATCTCTCTCTCTCTCGAAGAGAGAGAGAGAGAGAGAGAGAGAGAGAGAGAGAGAGAAAGAGAGAGAGCATAAGTTTGGCGACTTTGATGGACTGGTGGAATTGTTGGGTTTTGCCATTTGGGAAGATTACTGTTGGATCTTTGCCTAGTGAGGATGATAGGGTACAAGAGATGTTATTTCCCATTTTAAAGAGAGAGTGGCTTTAAAGAGAATTAGAAATAGAGAAGATCAAGTGTTCAAAGCCTTTGGGAAATGGGTTAATTCCTCTGTTTTTTTTTATCAAGCGTATTATGGTCATTTTGGCTATGAATTTAACGTCATCCCTGCTCTTTTAATGGAAAGGGGGAATGTGTATATTATTTTCAAAAGTAGGGGAGGGCAGTGTTATTTTTTAAAGTATAATGAAGGTCCTTGTAATTAAGGTAAATCTCGGGGGAGGTCAGTATAATTTACCCTTATATAAAATAAGGTTCATAAATTAAAAATGCTAATATAATTTAGGGTAAATTATGTAAATAGTCCCTGTAGTTTACACGATGTATCAATTTGATCCCTGTAGTTTTAATTTGCTCAATTTTGCCCTTTAATTTAATGAATTGTGTCATTTTAGTCCAATAAATAACGGTAGTTAAGCTAATTTAACGAAATGTCAAACAATGTGTCAATTTGGTCCCTGTACTTTACACGATGTGTCAATTTGGTCCCTGTAGTTTTAATTTTCTCGATTTTGACAGGGACCAAATTGACACATTGTGGAAAATATAGGGACCAAATTGACACATTGTTTGACTTTCCGTTAAATTAACTTAACAATTGTTATTTATTGCACTAAAATGACACAATTCGTTAAATGAAGGGGCAAAATCGAGCAAATTGAAACTACAGGGACCAAATTGACACATTGCATAAACTATAGGGACTATTTGCATAATTTTCCCTATAATGTATAAAACAAAAATTGTGTTAAATAAATTATGATAACTCAAAACATACGTAAAATATATGATGGTGACTCAAGGTATAATATAACTCATCTTAAAATTAATATCTCACTCTTTTTTCCCACTATCAAGGACCTTCTTTGCTTCTTATATTTTATTCTCCTTTCTTTTTGTTTTCCTCAGCTCGGACAGCTCCTTCATAAATAGGGAGGCAAATCGTGAGTCCCAAGCCACAGCCCATACACGTGGCTCTTCCAAACTTTCTCCCTCAATCCAAGCTTATCCATGACTCATTACACCTATGCATGCCTAATCCTAGGCTACGTGTCACTTGCTTTGATTTTTTTTTTTTTTAACTTAATTAATTATACATTGTTAGGTTTTTATTCTTGGCAATCCCGTTTGACAAAACTCCTTTCAGTTGTACTTTTATTCACTCTTTTTATTTCAATGAGGCTATGAGTATTTAGATGCGATTCCAACCCGAATTGTGCTTTGCAGAGAAGTTTGTGATGTCTATTCTTTAATGTTTGCCACTTTGCTGACTATGTCGGGGATCGAGCTGCCCGGTCCACTCGTGGGGGTCCAGGGGGTAGCGCCCCTTACCAAGTTCGGACAGCGCCCAGTAGGGATGGCAATCTGAACCCAGCCCGATGGTGACCCGACCCCCCGTTCCCGAATTGAGTGATTTTTTCCCGAAAAATATCCCCAATGGGCCGGGGATGGTATTCAAAATTAAATCCCCAATCAATTTCGGGCCGGGGACAGGGATAGCTTTCCCGGCCCCGGCCCCGTCCCCGTCCCCGGCCCCGGCCCCGTATTTCCCCCGAAGTAAAATTACGTTTGTGCCCATCTATATAATATATATATATGTGTGTGTGTCTAGTTGGGATGGGATCAGTGTATAGGTTCACACTCACACAAAACACGCCTCTTACTGTCTCTCTCTCTGCTCTCCCTCACCGCCACTCGCTCGCTCTCCCTTACCGCCGCTCGCTCGCTCTCCCTCACTACCGCCGTACTCACCGCCGCCGTCGCTCTTCCCTCTACTCTCTCTCTTATATCTCACCGATTTCAGTCCCTCACTCACAGTGTTTTGATTGCCATTTTTGCGATGAGAGAGAGCTTCGATCTGCACAGATCTGCACAGCTTCGATCGCCTTCGATCTTCACAGATCTGCACAGTGAGAGAGAGCTTCTGATCGCCTTTTTTTTTGTTCTATTATTATTTATTTTTTTGGGATCTATGATAATGATCTGTTTCTTTTTCGATCTGTTTTTTGATTATGATTTATATTGATGATGTATGTTGTTGATGATGATGTATGTTGTTGATAATAATCTATGTTGTTGATAATGCTTAGTTATTGTTGATAATGCTCTCTGTTGTTGATAATAATCTATATTGATGAGCTTTTGTTATTGTTCAGATTGCCATCCCTATCCCTATCTGTTTGGTTTTTTTTTTTTTGGTCCGGGGAATTTCAGGGTCGGGGAAACCCGATCCCCGTTAGGGGGCAGGGACGGGGACGGTGATAGGTTCCCCGTCGGGGATTGGAGCCAGGGACGGGGACAATTTTACCATCGAGAATCGGGGACGGGGAGTGCGATCCCCGGCCGCGCCCCGCCCCGCCCCGTTGCCATTCCTAGTGCCCAGGCGGGGTCAAGGTGCAGCGCCCTCAAAGCAAAATGCATTCGAAATTCCTTATCCGCTCAAGGGGCCATTTGAGCGCTCAAACGGAGATTGTTTGGTTCCAGAAGTTTGACCTGTCTACAAAAGTACTGGAAGTTGGGATTTTATGCTCGAGCGAACTTTCCTATGCTCGAGCGAGGTCCGCTCGAGTAGCTATTCCCGCATTCGAGCGGAGAACGCGATTCAGATTTCTATAAATATGTTTCAGTCAGATTTTAGTGTACGGCTTGCAGATATTCTTTGAGAGTTCTAGGGTTTTCTTCTAGGGCTATTTTGCTTTTTTTTTTTTTTTAATGTTTAATTAAGTATTTAACTCATGGTTTAAAAAGTATACATCAAATGATTGTTTGTTTATTCTATACAAAAGAGAGAGTTGTTCCTCAGTGGATTCTATGGAATTTGGGCTTAAAGCTTTGGTGGATTCTAGAATGGCTCATCGTCGTGGATTCGACATCGGCGTTATGGATTCAACGTTGGGCAAGACGATTCTGAGGTGAAGATCGTGGTGAAAGACGCATATAGGAGTCAGTTCAATTCGAGCGTGGATTCGTTAGGTAATTGAGAGTTCACTTGTGTAATTCCTTTTGTCTTCTTAGTGGATTGTTTTGTGGCTTTTGCCTGTGGTTTTTTTATCACAATTGGAGGTGCTCCAATTGTGGTTTTTCCACGTTAAAATCATTGTGTTGATTTGTCTTGATTGTTTGATTATGATTGTTATTTACTGCTTAAAATTGGTACATAATCACAAATCAATATCTAGGGGATTTCTAGATTTTTCAATTGGTATCAAAGCATGTCGCTCTATTTTTTTTTTTTTAAAGAAAACTATTAGAGCGAGATCTTGTTTGATTTGTGATAATGGATTCAATTCGTAAGGGAAATTCTGTGGTTCGACCACCCATACTTGACAGATCCAATTATTCTTTTTGGAAAGCTCGGATGAGATCGTTTTTAAAATCTATTAATGAAAAAGTTTGGCAATCTGTCATGTATGGGTGGACTGAACCGACAATTACCATTGATGGAGTAACCTTCCCCAAACCAATTGATAAGTGGGACATAATTGATTACCAAAATAGTAGCTGGAATAGTAAAGCTATCAATTCTCTCTTTTGCACCGTCACACCTAAAGAGTTTAGTCGTATTTGTAATTGTGAAGTCGTAAAAGAGACTTGGGATATCTTACAAACTATTCATGAGGGCGCTCCTATTAACCGCTCAAAACTTCAAAGGCTCACATCTAGTTTCGAAAACCTTTCAATGAAAAATAGTGAGACCTTTGATGAATTTCAAGCGAAGTTGAGTGACATTGTAAATTCTAGCTTCAATTTAGGTGAAAAAATACCGGAATCCAAGATTGTGGGAAAAATTTTGAGATCCTTACCCGATCAGTTCCAACCAAAAGTTACGGCTATTGAGGAGGCTCAAGATGTTGACAACCTCAAGCTAGATCATTTGGTTGGAAATCTCCAAACTTATGAGGCACATAGAAATTTCAAAAAGAAACAAAAATATGATATTGCTTTTAGTAGTGCTTATACAGTTGAAAAGGATTCTGATGAGGACTGTGAGATTGATTCCAAGATTACGGATAATTCATAAAACAATTTAAAAAGTCTTTTCTGAAAAAGAATTGTAATATTTTGGAATCAACTCATAAATCTAAAGGCAAAGATAAACTCAAAATTAATTCTATAACTAAGAAAGAGAAAGGAAAAATACAAGGGAACTCTGAAAGAGTCCAATGATATGAATGCCAAGGATTTGGCCACTTTGCTCAAGAATGCCCTACTCGTTTGAGGAAGAAGAAAGCCTTCGCTATCACTTGGCATGACGAATCAGAGACTGATAAAGATGAAAGTGACAATGAAGCACAAGGCGAAAAGAGGCATGAACAATTCCTTGCTTTCATGGCGGCTTCCGAAACTAAAGGACGAACAGAGTATCCGAAGAAGCCAGTTGAGAATGACACTGATGATGAATCCTCAGGGAGTGATGATGAAAAGCTTCAGTAAGCTTATGAAAAGTTGTATAAGGAATCTCTTAACTTATCCAAATTGAATGACAAACTTGCTATGAAACTCAAAGCATGTGAAAGTGAGAATGTCAAATTAAAGGAGGAGATTTTTTAGGCTAGGAATGATGTTGTCAAGATATCTAATGATTAACAAGCTCTTTGTGCAAAACTCTTGACTTGTGAGACAAAGAGGAATGAGCTATAACAAATCTATACAACGTATGAAGAAAAGATTGAAACTCTCGAGATGTTTCAAGTTGCCTTGGAAGAACTAATGATCAAGAAAGAGGAAGAGCTTAAGTGTGCTATGGCTACCATTGGTCTTTGGAACAAAGAATCAAGGACTTTGGACAATATTATTGGGTCTCAACAAATGTGTTATGACAAGAGTGGCATTGACTTTGGTGATAACAAAGAGCAAAATCAAGTGCATCTACATCTCATGATACAAGAACTCAAGGAAAGGGAGAACAAAATATTCAACATGAGGATGAACTTCTCAAAATTCCTAGAGTTGGTAAGGCCAAAGAAAAGAAGGTACACTCTGTTTTTATTTGTCATCATTATGGTATTTATGGTCATATTCGCCCTTATTGTTATGAGTTGCACAGGAGATTGTCTCATAGAGATGAAAGAAATTCCAACATCTCGTGGGATAGGAGACATTTCATTGGTCGTAACAAGGTTAAGGGTCATAATAGACCTTACTATTTTGATGTGCTTGAGACCAAACATGGAGCGAGTATACATTTGCCTAAACCTAGGAATAGGAAGTTGGAAACCACATCGAGACGGGTTCCCATTGAAAGGGAAAGGAACCACAATGTCAAGACACTACCCAAGAATTGCAATTCTCACAACTTTTTTTATACTAAAACGGGTTGGGTAAGAAAACTTGACTTGTGTTAATTTGCTTATTCGTTTTAGTTTTTTTTTTTTTTTTTGGTTTTTTGTTTGTTTTTTTCTTTTTGGGTCGTTTAGTGTGTGCTTGTTCATTTTCTGTCTTGCTTTGTTTTAAAAAGAAAAAAAAAATCCAAAAAAGTTTTCTTAGTATGGTTTTGCAAGCTTGAAATTTTTGAGAAGTCCTTGTTGCATATTGGTATTGATGAGAATATCCATTACATGTTTATAAGTGTGTGCTTTCTCTGGTCATTACTCATTTCGGAGTGTGTATTCTTTGATTAATAAGTCTCATTCTGTACACATTCTTGAATTAGCAAATATCGGAGTCTTCCGCCTTAGTGATCATTTTTCTCTATGGACTTCTAGCATTGTATCTTTTGCTTTTCTAGAGAAATTGACCTATACTAGCATATCATGGGTGATGTTGAGTCTCTTAACCACCTTCAATCTTTTTGCATCTCCACAGCTTTCCCCTCAGTTCTTTGTAATTAAGGCATGAGAAAAGGCTACCTCAGAGTGACAACCAGGCTATCCTTATTGTCTCTATGCTTCTCTAGTTCGGTTTCCATACTCTTGAATGTATCAGCCGCCAATGAGTGTGCAAAAGAAAGAAAAAAAAAATGTGCAAAAGAAAGAAAAAAAAAATTATGCAAAAGAAAGAAAGAAAAAAAAATTATTGATTGAGGGGGAGCCTCCGTTTTTACTCACCAAATACCCTTGTTTCCTAGTGGTTTGACTTTCCTTAGTTGTGCTTAGATTCTTTTGCTGGAGGTCCAGCTTTCAGATCACTCCTAGGATTTGAAACTAGTGTTTGTCGAACTCCAAGAGTCACACACACACACTTTTTTCATGGGATCTATGCTTTTCATATAATGCATCACTTTCATTTATGAGGAATCTTTTAGAGGCTGTGCATATTATGTTTTCAAGTAATTGTGTTTCTTGGATAATCTTGTGTGTTTTAAGGTACAAATATGAAATTCCTTACTTGCTTCACCATATTTTTTTTATTTTCTTTCACTGTTTTCAGTGTTTGTGGTTGCTTTTAGTGAGGGGGAGTTTGGTTCATCTTGGATTGGTTTGTTAAGGGAGTTTGGCATTATTTTGTTTGTGTGTTGCTATCCACTGCTTGTTTATTTCTTACTTCTCGCAGGTTATTAATTTTTCTATCATCTTGTCCCTACTTGTGTGGTTTTTGATCTTGCTTTCGTTGTTTGAGCTTCCTTTGTCAATTCGTGTCAAAAAGGGGAAGAAATGTTGTCGGGTGCATGTGTTTTAGGATTTCATGTATTCATGCCATTTGTCGGGTGCATGTGTCAGGTGCATGTGTCTTAGTTTTCATCTATTCATGCTACATGTTCTTAAAGTCGTAGGATTTTCATCTATTCAATATCTAAGAGATCTCTAAATTTTTCATACATAAAATTATATTTTTCTCATTTATAATTAAATAATACTAATATAAAATTTAAAGGACAACTTAAATTTTCGGGTTGTTACAATCTTCCCTCCTTTTAAAATTTCGTCCTCGAAATTTGTCGTGTAAGTTATCCGTTGCGCACTCTGATATATATATATATATTAAGAATAAATTTAATGATTAATCTGATATAAAATATTGCTAAATCATTACCTCAAAAAATTATCAAGAATTCTAATTTGAACCTACGTGATCCAAATCAAATTTCCAAAGTCATCCACAAGAGCGTGATTTTCTTAAGGTTCAATATTTTAAATTATTTATCACAACATAAAATATAACTTTATTACTATTATACTACTACCAAAACAACTCACTGTTTATTTGTCAAAAACTGCTTTGGGGCCAAAATGAGAAACAATAGGTGATTTTAAAAACTTTTCATTGTTTTGTGAAAAATTATAGATTTGAACCAACTTCTAAAAAGTCAAAATGAATTTTTTTTTTCTTTTGTCAAATGCTACGGAACATATAATACGGAAATTTTTTTTTTTATAATTTTTTTTTTCTTCAAATGAGTCAACATGAAAGATACATACAATTATATATAGAGTAACAAATAACTCATCTTAATTACCATAATTATCTATACCACGATTGTTGCTAGACAAATACTTAATTTAAATACAACTTGCAATCTAACTCAACGTTCCCCCCATCCTATTTGTGCATGTGTCTTATGCTCCAATACTTTTATAAAAATAATTTTAAAACCTAGGCTCTAATATCACTTGTCGCGACCCACTTCCCGTACTCAAGAGTTAAGCATCGTGATGGCCAGTAACTGAAGTTACTTTCGACCAATTCTTAAGCAATTACTAAACACAAGCGAAAAAATATTTAAGTGAGGGTACTAAAATAATCATTGAAACTTTTACTTTATAACAAAATTTATTGACCAAAAAGGCCGATATTTACATATGAAGAATAGAATTATAAATATTATAAAAGTATTGTGTGTATTTATTCCACAACCCCGCGTCTAAGACTCTCCAAAAGCTATTTTTGAATTGCATTGTTTCCTGAAAATTGGTAACAACTATAAGCACATGGCAAAGTAAAAAATATTATACTAAGAGCACAAGGGCATAAAATTCACTATGGATAATTATGGGGTTAAATAGAGCTTGATATTAAAATACATAATATATAATATGGAAATCATTTAACATATAATACAGAAATCATATAAACAGAATAATGATAACCACGGTACATAACAGAACAGATGTATGGACTCAAGAAGTGGCTCATACAAACTCTAGAGATGACTCCCATAATAGTGTAGCACTTAGCTCCGTACAGCACTTTGCTCCACACTAGAATAGGATTCAAGAGGTGGCTCGTACAAACTCTAGAAGTGGCTCTTACAATAGTGTAGCATTTTGCTCCATACCAGAAATCAGAGTATCAGTGGATCTATGACAGACAGAGGGTCACAAAGTAACTAATCAGGGGGCTAATGGTTATTTAAGTCCCCCAAAGCATGGGACCTCCATGTGGTACTTATAAAATAATTACTCAAAACACATTTTAATAAATAGTTATATCCATGGGTTTTGCTTATTATATAAAATAAGGTTCATAAATTAAAATTGCTAATATAATTTATAAAATACAAATTGCGTAAAATAAATTACAGTATCTCAAAACATACGTAAATTATATGATGGTGATTCAAGATATAATATAACTCACTTTAAAATTAATATCTCACTCTTTTTTCCCACTATCAAGGACCTTCTTTACTTCTAATATTTTATTCTCCTTTCTTTATGTTTTCCTTAGCTCGGACATATCCTCCATAAATAGTGTTAGGATCCTCTAGAGTGAGATGGTAGAGTGATCTTCTAGAGTGAATTTATGAGGGCGCGACACCTATCCCACTAATGAAACCAAGGGTGGAGACCAATTCCTTACCAAAACGACGTCATTTTGGTGGGAAAATTTTTTTTAAAAAAAAAACGTGAAAAGAAAAATGAAGAGAGAGAGAGAGAGAGAGAGGAGATCACTCTACCATTATACTTTAAGACCTCATGTGACCCCCCAATGATCTACCACAGGAGAAGCTCTTGTTGTACAATTTGTACACATGTTTAAGCTCTTGATCTTCTTCTATTGATTAGAAATAGAGAAACAGATAAGAAGAAGTAAAAGAAAGTTCAAATCTGAAATCTATTTTTTTTTTTTTTTTTTTCCGAAAGTTTTCTAAGATACCCATCTCAGATTTCATTGAAAATTTAAGATTTGAGGTAGAGATTGGAGAAGAAACAAAGAAAGAGAGAGAGGAGTAATGAAGATGTTAAGTGACTTTGTTTTGTATTTCTCTTTCTCATTCACTGCTAGTAGCTGTTGGATAGTTGAAATTTGCAGAATTAAACTGTAGCATAGAAACAAAACAAGGCATGGTCCTTCAAATCTGTGAGGCAGATAACTCTTTGAAATCTGTTAGAAAAAACTATTTGAAAAAACATTGGGTCAGGCAAACAGAAAAAAAACAGAGTGTCGCTTTGAAGAAAAAAAAAAACAAAGCATGGTCCGTGATATATACTATTCATTTGAGTGAAAAAAAAAAAAAAAAAAAAAAAAACAGGTTTGGAATAGGAAATAAAAATAAGCCCCCCAAAAAAATCCCAAATCAGGTTTAGAACAGGAAATAAAAATAGTGCATTGTATATCTGAAGCATTCATTTGGTTTTAAGGTTTAGAACAGGAAATAAACAATAAACATTGATCATATCAGGAAATAAACATTAATCATAAACAATAAACAATAAACAATAAACATTGATCATAACAGGAAATAAACGATATACTATTCATTTGAATGGGGGAAAAAAAAAATCAGGTTTAGAACATGAAGAAATAACAGAGCATTGTATATCTGAAGCTTTCATTTGGTTTTAAGGTTTAGAACAGGAAATAAAAAATAAACCCCCAAATCAGCCTGAACGGGAAATAAAAAAAATGCTCATAGAACAGGTGGTATTTGGGAAGAAAATGAGTTGGGTTTTTTCTTATTTTTTCCACTAAAAGACAAAAATTTTGCAAAACCAAAAAAAAAACACATCCAAACAAAATATCACATCCAACCCCATAATCATTTCACTTTTTCTCTCACAAACATCACATCTAACCACAAAAAAACTCAACTATCTTCCCAAACACAAAAAAAAATTTATTCAATAATATCCTACATCTAATAAAATCTACATAAAAACCCACTTCCCAAACACCATCAAAATAAAAATAACCAAATCATCCTGAAGACCTTCTCAATTCAAAAACCTAATTGTAACAATCCGAAAATTTAAGTTGTCCCTTAAATTTTATACTAGTATTATGGTTGTATATGATAATATATTATTAAATAAATAATAATAAATACAAAATCTAATTTGGCATTGAATTATCAAATATGGGATTAATTAGGGATTATTATTTGGGGCCAAATTAACAGAAATATGAAATTATAATACTAGTTGGGCCAAATTAAAGTTAAAGATAGTAAATAAATAAATATAAAAGTAAGAGTAAATAAATAATAATATTGATAACAATAATAATAATAATAATAGGTGTGGTAGTAAAATAAATAATTAATTTTCTGTTGGTATACAATAGAGTGTAATTTAATTAGGGATTAATTTATTTATATAATTATATTAGAAAACTGGGCCAAAGTGTAATTATCTTAAATATTTATTAAAGATAAGTATAAATCCATATAATTTATGATCAAATCTGTGGGAGGATTCGCGCTGGCCACATGTTAGCCTGATAATGTTCTTACCTCCCTATAAATAGGGAGGAGGTGATCAACTATGTGAAAAGAAAATGAAAAAAAAGAGAGAAAATAAGGAAAAAGAACTAAGAAAGGGGAAGGAAATATTGGAAGTTAAGAAGATCTTTGATAGTGGAAAGGAAGAGTGGGATATTAATTTTAAGGTAAGTTATATTATATCTTGAGTCACCATAATATATTTTACGTATATTTTGACTTACCATATTTATTTTATACAAGTTATGTTTTATAAATTATATTAATATTTCAATTACGTGGATTAATTTCTGAACTCTATTTATTAAAATGAAACCCATGAATATGTTTATTTATATTTTAAAAAATATTTGACAATGACCTTATATACAATTATGTTTTGTAAGTACCACCATGGGAGTCCCACGCCTTAGGGGACTTAAATAACCATTGGTCTCTGTTTGACCACTTTGTGACCCTCTATTGTCATGGATCTATTGACCTCTGTTCTGTGCGGAGCAAAGTACTGTGCGGAGATAAGTGCTACACTATTGTGGGAGCCACCTCCATAATCTGTACGAGCTACCTCTTGAATCTGTATCTCTGTTATGATTGTCACTCATGTGACCTCTGTTCTGTTTCATTCGGTATCGTGGTTATGGTTATTTATTTACACAATCTCAGTTTTGCTACTTAAATGATTATTTGTTCAGACTAAGTTATTTTAAATATTTTAGTTACATAACTATCCATGGTTATTTTGTATCCCTTATACTCTTGGCATAATATTTCTCACTCTGCCATGTGCTTATAGCTGTTTACCAATTTTCAGGAAACAGTGCAATTAAGAAATAGCTTTTGGAAAGTCTTAGACAAGGGGCTGCGGAATAGACACACACAACACTTTTATGATATTTTTCTATGTAAATATCGGCCTTTTTGATCAATAAATTTTGTAATAAAAATAGAAGCTCCGATGATTAATTTGGTACCCTCACTTAAATATTATTTCCGCTCGTGTTTATTAATTTGTTCAAGAATTGACCGGAGGTAACTTCAGTTACTGGCCATCACGATACTAAACTCTTGAGTACGGGGAGTGGGTCGTGACACCAATAAACATTGATCATATCAAAAACCCAACAAACATTGATTATATCAGAGATAGAAAACCCCACTGTCAGAGGACACATAGCCACTGGAGTTCTTCTCCATCTCTGGCGTACTCTCCTTCCCTCTCGGCAACCCCACCCCACCCCAACCCACCCTTCCCCTTCTCCTCTCTGCTTCTTCTCCTTCTTTTGCTACCAAGCTAGAGAAGAAGACCCATCTCTTCACCCTTTTTTTTTTTTAATTTCCCCTACCAAAACGACGTCGTTTTGGTGACAGATTGATCTCAACCTTTAGTTTCATTAGTGGGACAGGTGTCACACCCTCATAAATTCACTCTAGGAGATCACTCTACCATCTCTCTCTAGAGGATCTTAACGCCCATAAATAGGGAGGCAAATCGCGAGTCCCAAGCCACAGCCCATACATGTGGCTCTTCCAAACTTTCTGTTTCAATCCAAGCTTATCCATGACTCACTACACCTATGCATGCCTAATCCTAGGCTACGTGTCACTTGCTTTGATTTTTTTTTTTTAACTTAATTAATTATACATAAAATTATATTTTTCTCATTTATAAGTAAATAATACTAATATAAAATTTAAGAGATAACTTAAATTTTCAGATTGTTATATTCACACTTTCAATGAATAAGAAAAATGTGAATGTTTGAAAATATGTTTTTTTTTAGTAGTATAAATATTTACACCAGCTTTTACACTTTCTAAAAATTCACAATAGTTTGTTTATTTGAAGTATGGACATCACAGTTTTTTCAAAAATTCATACTAATGAGATTCATATTATTATTTAACTATAGTGATTTTTTTTTTTTGAAAACATAAAATTTGATAATATATAATAAAAATAAATCTTATTATACAAGGATAAATTAGATTATTAGATACTCTAACACAATTAAAATTTATATGAATTAAAAAGATAAAATTTTAAGGAAGATAAAATAGGTTAAGTATTATATGAATTAAAATTTTAAGAAATTTTTATATAATTATATCAAAATTATGAATTTATTGTATTTTCTTTAAATCTAAGAAAATATTAATCTAATTTATTCATTTTAAAAAGATTTTTATGGTAGAAGAAAGATATTTTTACTCTTGGCTCATATGATAAATTAGTCTACAAATTTGACAAAAACAAACTTGTATAATTTTATTAAAAATTTGTTGATTAATACAAAATTGAAATGTAAAATGATAAATTAAGTTGAGCACGATTAACACACACACACAACTATTATGTTTGGTTATTAAATTTGTAACTCAAAGAATAAAAAAGTTAATAGCCATAAAATTACATTTGCAATGCTAAGGACTCATTTGAAAACTTGACTTTTTAATTTTTTAACTCTACCTTGGCTAAAAATGTTGGCTGTGTGGGGTTTGGTTTTGGAAGATAATTTTCAAAAAAAAAAATTAGAAAAAAAGTTTAGAAATTTTTTTGATTTGTTTGGTTGTATATTTTGAAAATAGTTTTGGAGTATGGGAGTTTGGAATGATTTGATATTTTGTTGTAGTTGAGTAGATGTGTGTGAGAGAAAAAATGACTGAGAAGGAGAGAGGTGAGAGAAAAAGCGATTGATAAGGAGAGAGAAGAGAAAAAGTGATTTTGAAATTTTTTTTCCAAAATCACTAAACCAAACAAAATTTTAAATTTTTTTTTTAAAATTTGTTTCTCAAAAACAAAGCAAACAAGGCCGTTATATTTGGAATGATAGTTGTTATAGTTTTTTTTTTTTTTGGGGGGTAGTTGATTTGATGGTTATAAGAAAAAATAAATAAAACGATTATAATTTAGATGTAACACTTTACCTTATTAATTGTTTTAAATATATTTTATCTTTATTAGCTATTTTAACTTTAAAAAAAAAAATACACCAACCCAACTTCTCAAACACCCAAAGTTAAAAGTTGATTTTTTTTTACTTTTTGGATTTTTTTTTTTTAATAGAGGAAGTGAGTTAAAAGCTGAGAGTAACTTTTAACCCACTTTCCAAAAGATCCCTAAGTATTAATCAAAGGGAGATTGGGGAGTTTGTTGTGCTATAAGGCGTAATACAGTGTTGTGACAGCCTATTGGGCTTTATCTCGAACTCATGTCGTTGATCTGAATATTTTACATTATAGGCTTTGCCGAGTAAATCATTCATGAAAAAAATCAAATTAATTAAAAGTTGTTTTGTATTTGGAATGATAGTTGTTGTTGTTGTTGTTGTTGTTGCTTCTTTTTTTTTTTCTTTTTTTTTTTCTTTTTTTGTAGTAGTTAATTTAATTGTTATGAGGAAAAAAAAAAACGATTATGATTTCGATGTGACACTTTATCTTATTAATTATTTTAAATCTATTTTGTTTTTATTAGCTATTTTAGGTATAAAAAATAAAAAACCAACCCAACTCCTCAAACACCCAAAGTTAAAAGTTGATTTTTTTTTTTTTATATATATATATTTTTTATTATTTTTTTTATGAAAGATGAAGTGGGTTAAAAGCTGAGAAATAGCTTTAAACCCACTTCTCAAAATATCCCTAAGTGTTAATCAAAGGGAGATTGGGGAGTTTGTTATAATACAGTGTTGTAACAGCCTATTGAGCCTTATCTCGAATCCATGTCGCTGATTCGAATATTTTATATTGGAGGATTCGTCGAGGAAATCATTCATGGAAAAAATCAAATTAATTAGATATCTTTAACTTCAAAATGAGATCACATTTGTTTTTTTTTTTAAAAAATAAATGATTAGAATAATTTTGATAATATATTTTAAAATAATTAGGACTTGATCATAGAGTTACTTACATATATCTAATTAATTTATTTTTATTTTTTTTATAAATAACATGTTCGACAAACTATACAATATAAACCAATTGGATTAATAAAATGGGTTTGGGACAGGACCCAATGAACCCTCACAGCAGTGTGCTCCCATGTCCAATCAATAGCGCTTTATAAACATTGATGTAATAAATTTTTTTAATGAATGATACTATCAGGGGTGTTTGGCAAGATGGGCTTGAGCTATTTTTTGGCCAAAATTTATAAAAAATATAAAATAAGTTAAAATAGTTAAAAAGATAAAATGTCACATTAAATTTATAATCATTTTACTTTTTTTTTAACAAATATCATCAATTATAAAAAAAAATCCAATTTTCTTCCCAAATACAAAAATTTTAGTCTACTAAAATAGCCTATTTGTATGAGAGGGTTCAAGAACGTTGTTGGAAAATTCGAAAATCTTTGAAGAAGACTCGAATTCCTTTAGAAATGACAAGAGGCTTAGATTCTTTAATAGTCACAACTAAGAACACAAAAGCAAAGAGATGATAGAGATAAGAGATTGGGTGAAGAAAAAGGCAAAGTAGTTAGAGAGAGAATAATGACAAGGCTCTCCCATGGATCTCCCACTTCCACTCTCAAGATTGATAATGAAGAAGGGAAATTAGTTCTTTCCCAAGAGTTATCTCTCCAAAATCAATCCCTTATAAAACTATCGGTGGGTGTTATTTATAGGCACTTCATAATATAGGATGGAGCCCATCTGCAAGGCACATGGGGAATATTTTCTCTAACCACCTTGTCTGATGAGGTGACCTCTCCGAGGATAAGGAAAACCCCGAAGAAGAGATCAACCTCTCGGCAAACCCTTTTTCTTAGCCACAAACCAATGATCTCCAATCACCCTAAAAGGTCAAGGGTAGTCCCAGAGGACGCCCTGCCGCAAAAGAGTCAAGGATAGTTCAAGAGCATGCCCTACCGCAAATATTGTCGAGTCTCAGGGACCCCGTAGATCGTGTCACCTCGACCCAAGTATAGGCTAGTTTAACCGAAGAGTGAATTTATCTCCACTCACCATCCTCAGGATCGGGTCCTTTGTTCGGACTCCATTACGCCCATGGTTCTGGTGCGTAGATCTTGGAAAGCTCCGAGCCCGCAAGTGTTATGGGACTCATTAACGGAGCGACTTCTAGATTGCGATCGAATCTGTTCGAAGCCCTAGTTCCTCAGATCTCTAGGCTTTCTCAATACCCTTTCGAGTCCGGGCCCGAGTAAGTCTCTAAGTTCGTGGATCTGAACCCTTTCGAGGCTTAGAGCAATTCAGCGTGTTTAATGGCGACCAATCTTGGACTTGCGATAAATTCGGACCCACAAATCTTAGACTTTCTAATTGGGCCTAATTAATTTAGTGGGCTCAAGTTAACTCCTCTTACATTTGCCCCTTGTGTGTATAAGAGATTTTAGTTTTCTCGGATATGCATATTTTCACCTTTCCGGCCATGCTTCATACTACGTCCTCAGGAATATTTTGTCTTGACAGAGCCTATGGATAAAGTTAATGACCCACCGTAATTTACGGATAAAATTGACAAATAATAAAAATATAAAAAAAAATTACTCTTTTTTTTTTTTTGCCACTGATTTTTTTTAGAACATCTGAGCAAATATATATATTTTTTGAAACCAAACCTGCTTTTGTTTTTCCCTCAATAAACTTCAAACAAATCTTCAGATCTACATATTCTCCAGAATATTCGGAGGTTATTATATATATGTATACACCCTTAGCACACCTGAGGAACCATCAGAATCATCCTTTTCTTATACATTTTTTTTTTTTTTTTTTTTTTGTGGACAAGGACAAAAACCCTGATCTTGTTCTTTATCTTTTTTTTCCCCCCTTGATACAACCATTTCGGCTCTCTCTCTCTACAAAGGCCACCCAGCTTTTTTCTTCTTTCACAAACCAGGGCTTTTATCCTGTATTGAAGACCACCACCGTTTGCACACTTATCGTCGTTACAGCTCTAGGCACCATTGCTGTCGCCGAAGAATCCTATTTGTGTACTGTATCGTCATGACTCCAAGCACCGTCGCCATCAATACCTTATCTCGGCTTTACTCCGCCGAATACCACCATCGCTGGTTCAGACGCGACTGAGTAGTGTCGACCCACACACGTTACCCATTCAACGCGACGTATATGGCCCTTCCGAACACCATCCAGCTCAATGCAACGTGTCTGGATCCGTCGTTGCTGCGTCTCTGCCCTCCAGCGCCGTCTACCTTGCTACTGCAACATTGGCTTGCCCATCGTCATTCAACGTGATGTTGGCCTTCAAGAGAATCAGTCATGCTCTTGCCTTGCGTCTCGCAACTTAGGCCGCTTTGATTCGAACTCAGCCGTATTCTACCCTGTTGGTATAAATCTATGGGTAAGCTTTTCAATATATTTTTATTTTTGGAGGAAGCTTTTTGTGAAAACCCCTTCTTAGAATCTCTTGATCTAATATATATATATATTTTTTGAATCTTGATTTGCTGATTGCTGCTCATTGCTTTTCTTTGAGAAAGAAAATATGATTCTGCTAAACCCTTGTTAATTGCTTGGCCATTGAGAGAAAAGAAATGCTCTGATATTGCATTTTGCTAATTTTTGCTTTACTAAGGTAGTTGAATCACTGATTTTGAACATAATATATCTTATGATAATGCTTGATAAAATGTATTTTGAATCCTCACTTGGAATCTGAAACTCCACTGATGCTGAGACTTGTTAAATCTAAGAATGATGAAATTTTACTGCTCACTCATGTGTCTGAACCACTGCTACTAGATCTTGAACTCATGTTGACAAATCTGACATAAATAGAATATTTGATGCTTGCATTGAGCTATTGGTGTCAAGGGCGGTGATGTGATAGGAATGATTGTTGTTGCTAGCTTCGAGGATAGTAGATGTCATGCTTGAACTCTTGGCGTAGAATTCTTCACAGAATTTGTTGATATGATGAAATGCCTTACTTGAGCTCCATCTACTTGATGAATGAATTTTGATACTTTTTGATGAATAAATTTCAGTACCTTTGTGAACACTTTGGTTGAGAGAATAAATTTCCATGGTATAGAACAGGGCCATATATTGTTATGTGTCAATCTTGTGGACATTCAAGGAAATAAAATGTTGATGCCGAAATTCCATTTGAATTCTTATTAATTTTGTTGCTTCAATTCCAATAGTCCGAATTTGATACGGTCACCTCCTTGTTGTTTCAGCTATATATGTCTTCTCGAAAGAAATCCGTCTTCCCAGGGCCATCAGAACCGGCTCTTATGAAAGAGAGGGATGTGCCTCTGGCGTCCGAGTAGAGGAAATCTCCTTATTTTGGCCAGAAGGACCCGTTCTAGCGAACGGCTACCTCCACGCTTCTCTTTCATCTCCGAAAAGGGGCTCTATTGTGTCTTTCTAAGGATACTGATTCCAGGCATGGGGCCCTCATTTTCCCTTCTTCGGTGCTATTCTTTAAGATTGAGCAAGGGGATTTTTTTTACTGCTACCCCCAGTTCAAGGCTTTCTCTAACCCTCCCTTTGGTTGGTAGGAATGGGTCGATGATGTCCTCTCGAATAGGGGCCTCTATTAGAGGCTTCAGGAGGCCCGATTATTGATTCCAATGAAGATATCTCGATCCTTATCCATTCGCCGCAACAATGCTAATCTTGAAACCATGGCTCTCTAGTAGGGCACCGAGACACACACTTTCATACTTGACCAGCATGAGATGGGGGCCCACCTTCGAGGATGTGTTTATGTTGCTGCGCCTAGAAGTGACTGGCCCTGAGGCCTTCTTCCCTGAGCAGACATCCCCTAAAGATGATTCCCTAAACCAATCCTTAAAACAAAATCTTCAAGCTTGTGGTCAATAGAGCTCCGTATTTGATGGTTCAGCAAGGAGGACCAAACGAGTGAAGACGGACCACGGTCCTCCTATACTGCTTGGATCCGCCACTTCTTTAGAGATCTTCAACCCCTGGCTAGAGATGCTGACCCTGGTTCTCAGGAGTATGAGGTCGGCCCGATGTATGGCTCTAGGCCCTATTTTCTGGGATTTCTGGCTTGCTTCCTCTCCTTCTTCATTTTTCCAAGCACACCTTCAAATTCTCTCAATCCTCTTGTCTTCCTATTGGCAGTTAGGTTCTTCAATAGGGATCGGATCCCCTTGGCCCCACTATTTCTTGGGAACCTTTATTACCAGTTAGATCTGATACATCGAGACATGGTACGTTCTGTGAATCGGTATGAGCCTGTCTCTTTCGTCCACAGTCAGTTCCTACTCTGCTTCTTTTTTTAGAGGTTCCCAAAGTTTGCCCTTACTCCGACTATATTCAAGGCAGAAGTTCTTCGGGAGATAGTGGATAAAGAGGGTATCCCAATGCTCGGTAATGACGGGTCTTGCATATTTAAGAAAGTGAAGACTTGCCAGCCATTGGTCACACGCTGGTGTGTGTGGCGACGCCACTTATCTATCATGGCTCCTCTCGACTAGTATCATTTCCCTTGTCAAAGGGCATTTCTGCGCATCTTGTTGATATGTTGATAATGGTTCGTCCTAGTTCACTATTAGTATGGCATGAGAAAGGCCTTGATAGTACCGTTTATAGACCTGACAGAGTAGCATGCCAATTTGGATTTGACCAATGTGCCCTGGGGCTAGCACTTCCTTTATTGTCTTTTTTGGAGAGCTACGGGCGATTTACTCGCGGACTTGTACATGCCATGCTTCTTGTATGTGGCTCTTTGATGATGTCGAGTTTGAGCCTAGTAAGGGGTTTCACCCCCTCTTTTAGGAGATATTTGCGGAAGAACATTGATGCATTTATTGAGTTTGTCCAAAGTAAACCGACTATATGTCTGCCTCCGCTGATTTTTAAGAAGGACACCTCTATTCGGCTACCTGAGAGTCGGAAATCTAATCATATGTATGAGAGCTTCTTTGCTTCATCTGCTCCAACTGACCCTCCAACTCAGACATCTACTTCTAACTTGGCAATTGCTGTCCTAGAGCTAGTCCCTTTGAATAAGACTTCTGGTCTTCGGATGACTCACCTTAAGAAGATAGCCCATAAACGGGCTTCTGATGCCAGTTCTTCTATTTCTTGTCTTTCTAAAAGCCTCCATCAGGTACTAGATAAACATGTTAGTTCTTCTGCTGATTTGTAGTTATTTTTCCTCTCATGACCGTATATTCTTAAATGAACACTCTTTACTTTCCTTGTTGTACAGGACCCTACTCCATCTTTTGATCCCTCGGTTGCTGATGTTTTCGGTACTGCGGACATCGACCATGTTACCCTTATCGGGCCAGACTCAGACCTGGATAACACTCTTCATTTGTCTGCTCAGCTCGTGAAGATGCGCACCCCTCCTATAGCAACTATAGATGATGATGAGGTTGAGTCTTCCAATCACTTTTGTGACCTTGTTCTACATGTGCGTCGTCATCGGCCTATTGCGACTGAGGATGCCTCCCCATCTATCAGATATTGCCCTTCTCGCTCAGTTGCATGGGAGAAACGCCATCTTGGCAACGAGGTTATCGGGGATCACTGCTCTGATGTTGAGATTATTGAGAAACACGGCTCTGGTGCTGAGATTGTTGAAGGGACTAATGCCACATGGACTAATGCTACGAGACATGCTTCTAGGGGCAGTGCAGAGATGATGTGTGCTTCTGGCGGTGCCGAGGGACACACTTCAAAAGGCCGTGTAGAAATGAGGTGCGCCTCTAGGAGTAGTGTGGAGGTGGATGTGTTAGAAGTTTCTGAGACTCGCTCTGGCACTTATGGTGATTCTCATCCTCTGGCTTTCTTTCCTTCCTCGAGGATAAATGCTACTGTTCTGGCAACTTTAGATGTTGAGATTGATCAGGTGGCCCCCGTGCAGCCGAGTGACTTTGTTGATGCTAGGAGCCCTCCAGTTGCCCCAGCTTTGCGTAATGTAATCTTGCTTTCTGAAATCTGTGTTTTTTTTTTTGCTCAAATGACTATATTGCTCCCTACCCTTAATAAGACTTCCTTCTCTTTTCTTCAGTGTTAGCCACTATTGGGGTCTTGCCTTCACCTGCCTCGGACTCTGCTCCGACTCTCTTTATGACTCCTCATGGCTCTCCTTCTTGAGGGTACACACCTGCCTTTGAGACGATTGCTAGAGGCTCTTCATCGCAAGTGCCTTCGAATGTTTTGGATCTAAATCTCAGTGATTTCCACTTTGATAGTGATGTTTTTGGCCTTTCCCCTTATAGGCCCATATTTTCAGGCTTAGGACTTTTCCCGGAAGTTACCCCTCTGGGTGGTACATCTAACCCGATAGAAATTGAAGAGGTTCTTGAGACTAATACCTTTTTGACTCCAGTTCCTCCTCCAACTTCTAGCAAAGTACCATTTCTCTACTATTGGGTAGTTCTTGAGTTTGCGTCCGTTCTACAGCTTATACATTCGGGTTACCTTGAGACCTTTGCTTTCTTTGCTTGCCAATGTCCGCTCATTCAGACTACTCTTCTCAAGTCTTTTTCTACTATCCTATATAGCTTGGATAGGCAATGGTTGTGTGACCTTAATAGGAAAGTAGTCGAGACAGCATACCAAGGGATCTCTGACATGGAGCTTCATCAAGTGGATCTATCTTGGCTTTGGAAGCGCCTAGACATAGCCTCGAACGCCAATCAACAGGTAGAAGTTTTATCTTTGCTTGCCTCTTATCGGTCCTCTATAGATAAGACAAAGACAACTCTTCGTGAACTTGAATCGGGTTATGCTCGGGCCTTGGAGGCTTTAGAGGCACGCTCTACTGCTTGTCCTCAGGATGTAGATGTGACGGGTAACTTCTTTGAGGGTGTTTTTTAGAAGAGATTGAGTTGTTTTTGCATTACTTTCTGGCCCTTTTCGATAAAAATGTTTTATCTACGACAATGCAATAAAATGACAAAGGTTTTTTTTTTTTTTTTTTTTGGGGATTTTTGCACTGTTTTCTCATTCTACTTGATAAAACATTTATCTCGAATGATACAATGGAATTAACAATCACATGTATATGTTCATAAAAGTTGAAATATTCTCATTAATTCTTCAACTTTCTTGACAAAAGTATAAAATATTCACCACAAATAATGGAACAGGGGTTATATTGTGAAATTAGTTTCTTCATAAGATAAGTGAAATACAACTTTTAGATAAAGCAAGAAAATGAAAACGAGATTTAACATAGATGAGTCCATTTACTGGTAGTAACACTTGATGAACTTTGCATTGAGCGGGCCTGTTCAAAAGCCATTTTCAACCCTTACGAGCCTGTAATACCCCCTTGAGCTTGCTTGAACCACCCTGTCGTGCCCTTCCTATTTCGAAGAAAACTTGGACAGGGGTTGTCCTTGCATGATTGGATCTACAATCTTCCATACTAGATTGCCCTTTTTGAACTTTCTTGGCACCACAATCTGATTATAGGTTCAGGCGATGGACTCATGATACCTTTTCATGACTTTTGCAGCTCTATCTTGCTTTTCCTCTAATGCTTTTAGTCTGGTGGTTCGAGGCACAAGTACCATTCCCGAGACAAGAGCAATCCAAGCAGATGGTGTCTCCAACTTTATAAGTAACACTGCCTTGGATCCATACATAAGAGAGTAAGAAGTTGCTTGAGTTAGTTTTCTCTTTAAGGTGCGATATGCCCATAGGGCTACTATCAACTATTCAAACCAAGTCCCACTGAATTCATCCATTATTTTACTCAGAATTCTTATCAATATCTTATTTGTGGCCTTCGCTTGCCCGTTCCTTTTCGGGTAATAGGGTGTGGATTTGTGATGCCTCGCTCGGTAAATCTCTAGGAGGCTTTTCACATGCTTGTTTATGAAGGGTATGCCATTGTCCGAGAAGATGGTGTTCGGTACTCCGAACCTACAGATGATAGTTTCCTTGTTAAAGTTTGCGACTGCAGGCCTAATAACATTCTTCAAAGGGATTGCCTCAACCCATTTTATGCTCAACTCCGTAGCTGCAAGGATCCATCTATACCCTTTGGATGGTGAAGAGATAGGCCTATAAGGTTAAACACCTAGGTATAAAATGGCCACGGTGTTCGGATGCTATGTAGATCTACAGCCGGCGCATGGATCAAGTTTTCGTGTTTCTGACAAGTTTGACACCTTTTCACTTGATGGGAAGCATCTGACTCCATGGTTGACCAATAATACCCAAGGTGTATCAGTTGCTCAAACAACCGAACCCCTTCTTGATGTTCAATTTCATGGGCTCTTCAGAGGACCAGTTCCGACTCCTCCTTGGAAAGACATCTCAGGGGAGTGCCCTCAATGCTTCTTCTGTAAAGCTTGTTCTGATCAAAAAAGTACCACCTCGCTCTTCTCTTGAGATGTGCAATGTCCCTCGGGTTCTCAGGTAATGTCCCCTCCTTGAGATAGTCAATGTAGACTTGTCTCCAGTCGAGGGTATCAATTTCGAAGCAACTCTCATCCTCCCAGATAAATGACTGACATTTGAAGCATTCTTTCTGTAGTTGATTGGAGGCCTTCTCCATCTCAGGCCAATAGTAGCCCTGCCTTTGAATCCTTCTATACAGACTAATATCCTTATCCCCACAGGACTTTTCATGAATCTGCTGTAGTCAAAAGCTTGCTTCTTGTTGGCCAACACACCGGGCTAGAAATTTGGTATTCCCTCAGAAGTAAAGTTCACCTTAGATAATCAGGAATTGAGCAAGCTTGGCCATAGTCAATTTTTTGACTTTGCTTATGAGTTGTTCGAGAATTTCTTCTCTCCAGTCCTTCAAAAGGTCTTTGTTTTCGAGAATTATTGAAGGCTCCGTTCTCTTCTTGATAACAGTTGTCGCTTTCTCCTCGGGAATGTCAACTCTTACCCCTAGTGTTGCGAGGGCATCTGAAAACTTATTGTCGGAGCGAGGTGTGACGCCCCAAATCTACACTAATGGTTGTAGTTATGGGAAAGTCACTAATGAGTCCTATGGCCAATAACTAAGTAAGATCGTCGGAGGAGTCAAATTAGCCTCCCTTCTAAGTCCAGCTTTCATAGATAGCGCATTACCTTTTTGATAGATCTTAAGAGGCATTGACACAAGGTCTTATAAGCGACATCAAGGGTTATATTGGTGTTAGAATATAAGTACATAATAATAGAATAATTACGAATATCCTTAATTACAAAAGCTCGTTCCATTAACATTACATTCCAAAATAAAATTTAAATTTTTATATGAACTTTACAAAACATCAAAAGGAAATTTTTAACTTTTCTAAGATAGCCAAATGTCTTCAAAGGTTTTCGGCTTGTCGTCTCCTGTTATAAGCTCCTCTTCGGCACCTAGTATGATATGCCGTGAGCTTTGAATGGCCAATAAACACGCACACACCCCATCCCTTTTTCCCAATCCAATACACAACAACATTTACAAAAAGACAGAGGAAAGAATCATGGCATTTAAGTTCATAGCACAGATTATATGGTTAATTGTTAGTAGTCTAAAAATCCCCTAAAGAGATTTCGTTCTCCCAACTCCAAGAATTGGACGCGGATTATTCGGTATGCCTTCTCTTTTGCTGCTTTGTTGCAGACCTTACCTCAGATGCCTACCAACGGTTATATACCGCATAGCGCCAACCGAGGGCCTCAAAAGAGACAGTAATTATGGGCCTAGCCCAAGTCCTTCCTTACACCGAACTACCTAAGGTCCGAATACAACCGCTCCATTCAAGGGTTCCGAAACAACCAGTTGCGCAAGAGTTACTCATTTTAATCCACTACTAATATCAACTTAACATTTTCATCATTTGTGATGTATAACTAGTGTGGTCGTCAACCCTCTTTACCAACCCATTTAGTTTTCCCCTTTTCACATTAAGTTCATTACACATTAGTGGTTAGCACAAGTAAGAATGAAATAAGGCCATTCAAGGTGAAACTCAAGCATGCAAGTATAACATATATTACAACAAATATGTCATGATAGCACAAAAGCACTAACTACAACAAGAACCACATTGTCAGATTTTCAACACTGCACCGGTTCAAAAATAAATATAGAAAAAATATTTTCTAAGGGTTTCAGAAAAGTGGCTTATTGAAAATTTGTAGAGAATCAAGTCTAGTTTTATAATCATTTTACGGAAGTCGGGTGGCTCTTTTTGATTTTTAGATATTTAAGAAATACATAATCCGCCCAGATTTGACAACTGTTACAAATTTGGTGTTTCTCTTAAAATACTCATTCATTTTCATTGAAATAATTTTTTTTTGAAAGCTAACCTTCAGAGGAAGATTTTGATATAAAAATGAATGCGAGATCATTTTTCTATAATTTTCTAGAATTTGTTAAAGTTCCCTGCTTTAAACAGGTTCTTGCACAAAATATTTAGAAAAATAAAAAAAGTCATAAAAACACATCCATGGTCTTAGCCAAAATTTTCACATACTCTCTATATATCAGTTGATAGCCCTTTAAAATAGATTTTGAGTTGGTGGAGGTTTGCTATGGAAATAAAATCAAAAAACCTTAAGAAAAACTTGTTGGAAATTGCAAGGAAGAAGATGAACATTTCATTTTCAAACTATACATCATCTAACAATGTAGTAACTCTTAGTATCATGTGAAATATATTTTTACCATGTATTATGAAGGGGAAAAACATGATGATTCATTGAGAGAAGAGGTGTATAAGATTTACCTTGGTTTGCTAGATCTTTTTCCTACTTGTTGCTCTCTTTTCTTCTCTTTTTCTCTCAAGCTCACTTGCTCTCCCTTTCCTCCTCTCTCAGTTGTGTGTTGTGTGTCACAACCCAAACCCGCCCCCTGTAGGTTTAGCATCGTAACCGGCCATTAATCCTTGGACTACCGAAGGCCTTTGAATAGATTAACAAGATTAAGGGGCTAGCGGAAGCAAATACATAAATATAGTTGTCCAATGAGCTGTGCTGACTTATATGAACAGAATATTTAAAACTTTATATAAGTATGCAATAATCATTCATACATTATACCCACACACATTAAACTATCTTAAGTACAGCCAACAAAACTACCGAGTCTTATACGTACAAAAACAACGGAACTTAAACACAGGACTCTTCGGGAACCTCCACGTGAGGCACAATGGTTGGCTGACAACAAAACACAGATCCGAACAAAAGCCTTCAGGCTCGAACTCCAGAATGCCCACCTACATATATATATATACACACAGTGAGCTAAAGCCCAGTGAATAACATTAAGGTAAAGGGGGTTAGTGAACGAAATCCGAATATATCATAAGCAGAAAACAAACCAGAGCATAATCATTCTCATATCAGAACATAATAATGGTACATTCCATAGAACACATCACAGAACGTCTTTCGACTAGAGTAATCAGTTCCGGATACCGATTAAACACATATCACCACAATGAAGTGGCTAACGAGATCTCGTAATCACATGCATGTCATGGACCCGCATTTTCATGCCGTCCCCCATGACTTGGGACTATCTATGGATGCCATAATAGATTTCAAACATGGAATATTCGTTCACGAAAACAGATATCATTTCAGAAATAAGAACTTATCATATTTCATTTGGAACGTAATTCATATGAACGTATCTTTATAACAACGTTACTCACAGTGGTTTCCCGCAATGGTCAATCAACCCTCGAGTCTTGACCTACAACCACAAAATACATAACACAAGCATGTCTTATCATTACACATTCAAGTGGCCATTAAGGCTTAGCTTTTATTACATTGGTTCTTATTCTTTCTTATCACATTGCCTAAAACACACACACTTGCAGTCTCGGAACTTAGTACATTCTTTTCTTAGTGTGTTTCTAATCCATAACCTCATTACTATGGCTTAATTAAAGCTTAGGAATGCCTAAGATGCAATGAGAATGCCAAAACATGCCTTGGAACACTTAGGCAAAATTTCTGAAAAATAAGGTCCACGCTCGAGCGTAGCTTTCCTCGCTCGAGCGGACATGCAAAATGTGAATGGTCGCTCGAGCGCACATTCCTTCGCTCGAGCGATCTGTAAAAGACATGAAACTTCTGGGAGCTTTCAATTCACGCTCGAGCGGACTTTTGGTCGCTCGAGCGGAGTGCACGCACTCAGAGTGGTCGCTCGAGCGTGAACTCCCACGCTCGAGCGTAGATGCAAATTCTGGAATTTGTAGATTGCACCTTCAAGCTCAAAACTCGAATTCCAACCTTCAAAACACATCTCTTGGGCCCCAAAACTTGAGATAGCATAGTAAACTTGTAAAACATGAAGAATTACAAATTATTTCATAAAATCATGGCCCAAGAGTTTGTTAAAAACTCACAATTTCAACTTAAAACATGATGAATGTTCATGAACACAACATGCATGGGTTTTCTTAGTCTTGAGCTTCCCAACACATGATCAAATACCACAAAACAACTTGAAACTTGATGATTTCCCATAACTAAGATGAATTTCAAACATGCATGATATGAATCATGTTCAAAAATGATGAAATTAAACTAAACTAAGCATGCATGTATGAATTAACTCTAAATTCAACATCTTTGGTCCAATTCTTGTACATAATCACAAATTCTTCTTGACATGATCTACTTGATGGGTAAAACTCATAATTAAGTCTTAAATCCTTACCTAGAGTCTTGAATTACTCTTGTTCTTGCACAATCTTGGTGAATTCAACACAAAACCTTCAATTCTTCTTCAATCTCTTCCTTTCTCTCTCTAGAATTGCACTCTCTCTCTCTTTCTAAAATGAGTTCTCAGATTTTTGTACTAAGGGGTAAAAGAAATGAGCTCAAAATGAGCTTAAGGCTCATATATATAGCTATGACGCTAAAATACATTAATTAGAATATTAGGCTAACCAAACACGACTTAATTTAATCAGACTGAATCAATTTTTAATAAAATTTGCCATAAGGTTCTAAAAATTCCAAATAACATATCGGTGTAGTCAAATTCGGTTTCGGATGCCGACAAGGCTTTCAATTTACATATTAAAGTGGAATTCCGAACATATATTCTATAAGTAACAGATAGGGAGCCAAAATCATGCAAAATACGAACTAAACACATAATTTATTTTAATCCTCCCATTAGCATCATTAATTACGAATTAGCAGCTAATTATGGATCGGGGTTGTTACATTGTGTGTGTATGGAGTGAAATAAAATAGCTAGCAAGGCTTGTATTTATAGGCCAAGGAGGAGAGAGAAGGGTTGGTTTGGTTTGGTTGGTTTTCAATAGAAACTATTCAAGTCTGGTTGGTTTGTAATTGGATCCAATTGGATCCAATTAAGGTTTGTAATTGGTTAAAGATTTGTTGCATATTTGTACAAGATTTACTATGTATAAAAATACAATTCTAAGTCATTTTCACCACCCATAACCAGCTACCCTATTTACTCATGTGAAAATTTGATTTTTTTTTTGTTAATAAAATATAAAGGATATTTTATATAAATTAATAAAATATTGGTTGTACCTTTATTGAATAAAATATTAAATTTTTAGGGCCAAAATGCAATAATTAAGGCAGAAAATGGTACAATTTGAAATTTTGAAATAAAACATATGTTTAAGTCATATAATTAATAAAATAATGATAGGAAAAATAATTCGAGATCTCTTATAATTTTTCATTCTAGGGTTTCTAAATTATTAATTCAGGGTTTTAAAATGTTTTTTAAGTTCTCAGAGTCGATTAGGGTTTGCTGATTGTCTCGCACAACCGTTTCTGATTTCTAGGGTTTAATTTGCAAGAAATGGAGAAACAATGTTTCTTATTGAAATTCTTCAACTATAAGTGTTTGGGGACATTACAAAAGGTTAGGGCCTCACACAAGACACATGCTCTATTTCGATCTTCGGAAATTTGTCAAGAAGCCTTTGGACTGTCGTGCGGTATGTGGCCAAGGCAGGCTCCTTTAAGACGAACTGTCCCGAAACTTGCTTCACTATCAGTTTCGAGTCCCCCCGAATTCGAATCTTCTTGATATTGTGCTTCTCAGATGCTATCAAACCTAAAATAAGAGCCTTATACTCAGCTTCATTATTCGAACAATGGAAGTCCAATTTATAAAACAAATACAACTTTTCCCCACTTTTGCTTGTAAGGACTATCCCGGTTCCACCTTTCCCTCCGGCTGTTGCACTGTCAAAGCTCAATGTCCAAAAGCTTTCCTCGGAAACTAGAGCTGCATGCACTTTTCCTCTTAATTCTTCATTCACTGGTTCATAATCACCACTTGGAAATTAGGCAAGGAGATTGGCTAAGGCTTGGCTTTTGATCACCTCGGGAGCTACACATGTGATCTTGAATTCACCCAGTGCTAACAACCATCTTGCCACCTTCCCGGTTTAAGCAGGCTTGCTGATGAGGTATCGAATTGGATCACTTTTGGTAACAATCTGAATCTGATATGCTAAAAAATAATATCTGAGCTTTTGGGCGATGAATACCAAAACTAAACAATGTTTCTCTACTGGAGTATATCAAACTTCTGCTCCTTGAATCTTCCAGTTGATGTAATACACTGGGCGTTCTACTCCATCTACATCTTGGACCAATAATGCCCCTATGGACTTGGGGGTTAAAGTTAGGTACAACATTAGAAGCATCCCGAGCTGCGTAGCTATCATGGTCTGAGGCGAGGTCGAGGTCAAGGTCGCCTTGATTCTCTCAAAGGCCTTTTGGTGCTTTTGGTTCCACTCGAACCTGGCGTCTCCCTTTAACAAAGAGCTGAAAGGGACAGAGATCTCTGCAAGTGCTAAGATAAACCTCCGAATATAAGACACTTTCCCAAGGAACTTTTTTAACTCCTTTTGAGAATGCGGGGGAGACATTGTTCTAATAGATTTGACCTTGCCTTCATCTGCCTTGATACCATCTCTATGTACAAGAAACCCGAGAAATTTCCTAGCCGTCACTTCGAAAGCACATTTAAGAGGATTCGTCTTCATTTTGAATTTCTGGCACCTCCTGAATACTTTCTCAAGGTCTCGGAGATGGTCCTCTTCTTTCTTGGATTTCACCACTAGATCGTCAACATAATCTTCCACCTCATGATGGATCATATCGTGAAAGATTACAGTCATAGCCCTCTGGTAAGTTGCTCTGGAATTCTTGAGTCCGAAAGGCATGACTGTATAGAAGAAGTTTCCGAGAAGTGTTCTAAAAGCAGTCTTTTTTGCATCCTCCTCGGCCATCTTAATCTGATTGTATCCACTGAATCCATCCATGAATGAGAACATCTGGTGTCCTGAGGTGGCATCCACGAGAGTGTCGATGTGAGGTAGAGGGAATTCATCCTTCAGGCAAGATTTGTTCAAATCTCGAAAGTCTACAAATACTCTGATTTGACCATTCTTCTTCTTCACTGGCACTATGTGTGACAACCCTCACCACCGTTTACTGATAATACCACTGATTAGTGTTAATCTATCATTAGGCATGTCAATTGACTGATTGACTGAATTTCTGAACGGATTGATTGAGTGTATTAGTTTAATTTTGTGTCTATCTGTTTGACTGCTAAATTATCTGTTCATGTTTTGTGTTTTAAACTGTAAGTTGAAGGCCTTATCGGCGGCCAAATCTGAAATTAATTAGTGTTTTATGCTAATTAGAATTAATGTGATTTTATGATGTATTTAATTTAAATGTGTTTTGGTATGATTAAATTAGATTAAATATTGATAAATTATAAGAGTTGGACTTATTTTCACATTTGTCACCTAGTGGACTTATCTAGGCAACCCCTCTCCACTTCATACATGTTGATACAACATTTCTTCAGCCCATTTCTTTGGCAAAACCGACTAGGAAGAGAGAATTAGAGAGAAGAAGTAATTTCAACAAAATTGGCTTGGAGGCTTAGGAAAATTGAAGAATTCTTTGCATATTGAGCTTCTACACTTGAAATTAAGGACCTAAGGTAGGATATTCATCATTTAATTTATGAATCCAAGTTCTTTCTTGCATGGTTCATGGAAGTCTAGTGAGTTAAGTCTAGAATTGGCTTATTGTGTTGAATTATGAGTTAATCCATGCATGCATGTACATATTGTGAAGTTTTGAGGTTGTAGTTAATAAATTCCACATGCATGTTCATATCTTGAGCTTAGTCCATGAATTCATCTTGTTTTTGAGGCAATTGAGCTCATTTGAGCAAGTAATCAAAGCTTTGAATTTGATTGAACACATGCATGTTACGTTTGAAGTTGTTCTTGAAGTTTGGTTTGAAATTGGGTTTAATTGACTCACCTTTGGGCCTTGATTTTACCAATTGAGCTTTGAATCATGTTATATTATGAGTTTAAAAGTGTTTTCCAGAAAATTGGCCCAAAAGGATCGAATTTGATGCATTAAAAGTTGATTTTGAGCTTGAGGTTCAAATTTGGAATTTCCAGATTTTGGACCAACGCTCGAGCGAGGAACTCCACGCTCGAGTGAGGAAAGTGACGCTCGAGCGTGAAATGCGTGTATCCAGTACTTTGCATGAGTTTACAGTTCACTCGAGCGAGAGAGTTCACACTCGAGCGAGAACTTGTGTCTCACGCTCGAGCGGGGGTCGAGCGCCCGTCGAGCGTGAATTTTGAGCATCCAGTATTTTTACTGTAGCTTGCAGTCCACTCGAGCGACGGAAGTCACGCTCGAGCGGAGATCCTTTGTCTGCATGTCCGCTTGAGCGTAGAAAGCCATGCTCGAGCAAGACCCCTGTTTTTTAAAAATTTTGAAAAGTGTTTATAAGTACATCTTTGCATCCTCTTTCCATCATAGGCATTCCTAGGGCATGTTTAAGGCATCTTAATGAGGATATTGATGTAGAACCACACCTAGTCTAAGTAGGGACTAAGTCTTCGATTCCCAAGTATGTGACTTAGTGTGTGTTCATCTTGTAACTGTATAGGGTTGACATCCGAGAACGCGCACTAGCTTATCTGACTCTGTGAGTAACAATGTTGTAAAGATATGTTCAATTGAGATTATTTTCTGAACAAATGACTGTACTGCTTTATGAAATGACATTATTTATCGAATGAATGTTTGTCCTATTTGTGAACTGTATTCGTGGCATCCATAGCGATTTACTGTTACTGAACTATTACTGCTACTGTTACAGAAATCTCTGTTGGTTCCCATGTCTGGAACCACTACTGTTTACTGATATGATGGCCATCAACTGACTGTTCGGTCTGTTAAGACCTACTGTACTGTTTGCTATTGAATGTATCACTTATGACTGCTATGATTGAATAACTGTTATACTGATAAATGACTGTTTTCAATACTGAAAGGACATTCATTCTTAACCTCTTTACGCATAAGTTATTCACTGGGTTTTAACTCACTGTTTATATATATATATATGTAGGTGTCCAGGCACTGGAACGAAGCTAGGAGCGTTGGGTCAAACTCCCTTTTGTCAAGCCAACCTTTGTGCCTCACTTCGAGGTTCCAGATCTATTCAAGCTAAGGCTGTTCTTGGGGTGTCTCAAATTCACCCTAATTGTCTCTGTTATGCATAGCCTGAGTGATTTTTGTACCGTACTGTTCTAATTGGGATTAGGTCTCTGTCCTGGATGATTGTATATGGATGTATATGTTACTGTTTATGTGTATATGTATGAAAAGTCTTTTTGCATACAGAATGTCATAGTTCATTAGACATCTTCTATTTACTGTTTTGGCTTCCGCTAGCCCCTGAACTCTGTGTTACTGTTTTACTGTTAAGCAGGCCTTCGGTAATCATCGGATTACTAGTCGGTTACGGTGCTAAACCCATAGGGACGAGTTTGGGTCGTGACACTATGTTTGCCAACCACGTGGGGTACTGTATTGGTTGGATGAAACTTGCATGTTGAAGTTTTTCAATCTCCTCCTTAATTTTCTCTTCGAGATTTGGATGATATTTTCGAGTAGCTTGCTCAATTGGTTTGGAGTTTGGGAACACATCAAGATAATGGGAGACTAGGTCGGGATCTAGTCCTGGCATCTACTTATATGACCAGGCAAACACATCCGAGTATCGGGTTATCAACTTTAACAACTGCTCCCAGTTTTCTGAGCTAAGACTCGAACTTATGAATATCGGCTTTGGAGTATCTTGCCCATCACTCAGATCCACTTCAATAAGTTGTTCGGGCTGAGGCCCATCTTACATGCATTCTGGAGCCACTTCAGGCTTTATTATTATGTCATCATCAGGAGGCTCTTCTTTCGACCCGGAGTTGGTTGCTAAAGAAACTGACTCCCCGCGCCTTCATAAATAATATACCATCTTGCCTCAGTCTCGGGCTTTCATTACTTTCTGAGGAATAGACGAACTTTCTGGTCGAGGCATCGTTCGCTTACTTGATTCTACCTTTGGCTCTTTATCATCTTTGATATCCTTCCAACGAAGAATTTTGACCCTCCGAGGCTTAGAGGTGGTGGGACTTTCTTCAATAAACGATTCGATGAAGTAGATGACATCAAAATAATAGGCTTCATGAGTTTTGAAAGGCCTTTCTATTGCCTGAATTGTCACCGTCTTTTTTCCCATTTAGCCTTAACATACTGATGATAACTCGATAGTACAGCTCCATATCTATGCATCCAGGTCCTCCCTAGAATGATGTGATAGTTTACCTCGGAGACAATAATATATAACTTGGTGACTCAGCAAATCTCTCCGACAGCTAAATCAACTGTTACGCATCCTATAGTAACTCTCATTTCTCCACCAAAGCCAGTGATGACTATCGACTGCTTCACAATGCGCTCTTCAGAGATTCCAACCTTCTCTAGAGTAGCGCGGGTCATAATGTTAATAGAGGCTCCACTGTCTAGAAATGCCTTTTTGAACTAAACCTCGTTAATATAAGCAGTCACATAAAGTGGGCGATTGTGAGAAAATGGATACTTCCGATCTATCTCGGAGAACGTAATGGCACTAGATTGCTCTTTTGCCTTCCTCGAGACGGATCCTTCAGTCGACATGCATTCCTCATGGTGTACCTCGACTATATTGATGATAGCCTTGGTGATTTCTATTCGTGCCTCCTTGGAAAGTCCAAGTTAGTCGAAGAATTGCTTAAACTTTACACAGTCTTGCAGGGTTTTGGCGTAGCAATCCGGATCTTTCTCCACTCTTAGAGGCTCATAGTTAACCATCTCCTTAGTCTCTTCAAAACAGGATGCCACATAAACATGGTGTCCTCTTTGTCCGTAGTATTCTTCTCCTTCTTCTGGATCGAAGGGACCTTCGACATGAGCCATAAAGGCTCTGCCCTCTAGATCGAGAGCACTTTCATAATAAACTTGTTCACCCTCGAGCTCGAAGGTGTCGTCCGGATAACAATCGTCGTCATCAAGATTGGCAATAGCCTCAATCATCAGGCCTTCATATGCTATCATAGCAACATTCTTGCCATTGTCTTGGTGTTAAGGATATGGTTATTCTCGGATGTCTTAAGTCCCTTGCTTTTTGAACCTCAATTCGTATGCCTCAACTTTATCTCTGAAGATTTTCCTGAGAGTCTAACACTTCTCTATCGGATGTTTCAATGTGTGATGATAGACTCAAAACTCGGGGCTCTCGCGGTCCTTCTTTGATGAAATTTCCTCGACATAAGACAATTTTAGCTCTCTGTCGGCCACCCATTCTTTAACTAGAGCCTTTACCTCCTCGATTCCACATGGATAAGAAACATAGCCCTTTTCACTACTATATTGCTTCCTCTTCTGGCCTTTATAACCCCCTCCTTGTGACTTTCGGGTGTCTGGGGCAGAGGCAGCAACAACAATAGGTCCACGAGACGATTTGAATCTTGTAACTGGCCTTAAATCCGGACCCCTGAGCCTGAGGAGTGCTAATGTTTTGAGTTGCTTCTATAAGTGCTGAGAATGTGGGTAACTCTTCTCTACAACTTCATGACAATCCACCGCCTTGTCTTTAAACCTTTTGACGTAATCAAGGATGTCCTTACTTTCTCGTTGCTTTTCCTTACACAATGTAAGTGTGGTCACCTTCTCCGCCACTTGAAAGAACTTAGAGTAGAATTTGATGACCATTTCCTCCAAACTTCGGATAGAGTTTGGTGTCAAATTAACATACCAACTATATGCTCGGTCAATGAGGGACTTAGAGAACTCTCTTAGTTGAAAGACGTGGTTTGAACCATGAATACCTAGAGTCTCGATGAACCGCACAACATGTTCTCGAGCATTTCTTTGTTTGCTATCGAATTTGATGAACTTCGGCATAGTATACCCTTCAAGATATGGATAACTCAGCATCTCAATAGGGTATGGTTGCTTGACATACAGGTCGGGTAAAGAGGGTAAAGTCCTCTTGCCCTGTTCGATATCGAACATAACTTGCACATTGGCAAGAGTGAGAAATTGTTGAGGGAGAGAGTTTGATGGTGACATTCTTGAAACTTGGCTTATGGACCCCAAGACTGAGCTAGGAGCGGCTTGGCCATTCTGGTGTTGAGAATTCATCATTGGTGAAGACACTTGACGATACTGGCCATCAGCACCTATGGACAAGCCAGTTGGTGATGGTAATTGAGGCCTATAAAGTCCACCACACGGCGCAACTATACCGGGTTGGGCTTGCAAATTTGTTGTCGGCATCAAAGGAGGCCCGCTCTGTACTTGATTAACATTTACTGGTGCTGGCAGAGCTCCTTTTTGTGCCATCATGCCCCTTATATTTGTCTGGATACCAACAGTTACCATAGTGCCATTCATTACACTAGAACCTTCCCTAGTCATCATTGGATCTTGGCTTGGCATGCTATGGAGCTCGGGGCACGGGCAAACTGCTGCCGCCTACTGTGGTTTGAGTATGTGTTGCTGCTGTTGTGTTGCCATAAGCCACAGGCTGACTAGGGCCTACTTCTCATTAGGTTTGATTTTACACTCAGATGGGGATAACTTCACTGCCAGTTTGATTTCCGTTTGGCGCCGGTGCAAAATTAGAACTCATCACCAACATGGTGTGAGTGAGATTTTGAAGAGTGGTAAAAATCTCTTGCTGAGTTTTTTGAAGTCCTTGAATGGCTTCGAGTAAAAGTGGTTGATCTGGAGCCATGGTCCTGTCATCACCACCATTAGAGGATCCTTGTTGGTGAACTTCATCTTCTCCCGCTATTCTTGCTGGAGTTGTGTGGGTTCCGGAACTCATTGAGACCATTAACCAATCCGTCTCCCTAGTGAAGTCGCCAAATGAGAGGTTCAAGAACGTTATTGGAAAATTCGAAGATCTTTGAAGAAGACTCTAATTCCTTTAGAAATGATGAGAGGCTTAGATTCTTCAATAGTCACAATTAAGAACACAAAAGCAAAGAGATGATAGAGATAAGAGATTGGGTAAAGAAGAAGGTAAAGTAGTTAGAAAGAGAATAATGGCAAGGCTCTCCCATGGATCTCCAACGAATCTCCCACTTCTACCCTTAAGATTGATAATAGAAAAAAGGAAATTAGCTCTTTCGCAAGAGTTATTTCTCCAAAATCTATCCCTTATAAAGCTATAGGTGGGTGCTATTTATAGGCACTTCATGATGCAAGATGGAGCCCATGTGCAAGGCACATGGGGAATATTCTCTCTAACCACCTTGTCTGAGGAGGTGACCTCTCCGAGGATGAGGAAAACCCCGAAGAGAAAATCAATCTCTCAGCGAACCTTTCTTCTTAGCCATACCTAACCAATGATTTCCAATCATCCCAAAGGGTCAGGGGGTAGTCCCAGAAGACGACCTGCTGCAAAAGGGTCAAAGGTAGTTCAAGAGAACGCACTGCCGCAAATATTGCCAAGTCTCAGGGACCCCCTAGATCGTGCCACCTCGACTCAGGTATAGGCTAGTTTAACCGAAGAGTGAATTTATCTTCACTCACTATCCTCAGGATCAAGTCCTTTGTTCGGATTCCATTACGCCCATGGTTCTGGTGTGTAGATCCTGGAAAGTTCCGAGCCTGCAAGTGTTCTAGGACTCATTAACTGAGCAACTTCTAGATTGCGATTGAATCTGTTCAAAGCCCAAGTGCCTCGAATCTTTAGGCTTGCTCAATACCCTTTCGAGTTCGAGCCCGAGTAAGTTTCTAAGTTCGTGGATCCAAACCCTTTCAAGGCTTAAAGCAATTCGGCCCGTTTGATGGCGACCAATCCTGGCTCACCAATCTCGGACTTGCGATAAATTCGGGCCCACCAATCTTAGACTATCTGATTGGGCCTAATTAAGTTAGTGGGCTCAAGTTAGCTCCTCTTACACTACTAAAATAGCCAACTTTCCAAACACCCACTATATAGTATATAATTTACAAGGGAGATGTTTCTTTCCGGCCTACCGGATTAAACGTACTATTAGATTTGTGGGGTTCATCATGAGTCTCATTTCGATAATTTGTACTGTTCAATGTGTAAAACTCGTCGAGCTCTTTACAGCTGCAAAAAATTACATTAATTAGATATTGGTAGTCCCTTAATCGGAACACATTTTCGTCAATGGTAAATATGATTTTAAAAGTAAATTGTCAATAAAAATGTGTTCCAATCAAGGGGCTACCGATATCCGATCAACGTGATTTTTTACATGCATAAATATATCTTATTAACTTTTTAATTTATTTCATATTTTTATAATTATTTTAACCCAAATATAATATGCCAAATGAGCACTTAGA
Organism: Camellia granthamiana; assembly: GCA_036172215.1. NCBI lineage: Eukaryota > Viridiplantae > Streptophyta > Magnoliopsida > Ericales > Theaceae > Camellia > Camellia granthamiana. The sequence continues at coordinate 17,490,229 of CM069905.1, read as the reverse complement.
ACACTAATCTACATTACTACACAACTATTTCAACTCATAAATATATATATATATATATGGATTTTTATTATTTTAAACATTGGGCGAGAATTCAAATAAGTCATAGTTGAGGTATTTAGCCCTTGTTTGGGAATGTTTAAAATAACTAAATAAGTATAAAAAGAGAAAATAGATTAATTTAGCATAATACGAAATATCATATTTAAATTATAATTATTTTACATTTTCTTTTACAATCACCATATTCAAACTCACACAAGAAAAAAAAAAATTTAAATGGAACTAATTTAGCCAAGCTAAATTAGCTAAAAAACTAAAAAGCCAAACTAGTCTATTTTGGCAATTGGGTTAAAAGCCAAAAAGTTGGCCTTTTAGTTTTTTTAAACTTCGTTTGCGAACAGGTTTTTTTATTGATTCATTTGGAAAGATGGTTAAAAACTAACTTTTTAATTTTTTTTTGAAAAAATGTGTAAAAAATGTGTAAAAAATGTGAGAGATGATGTGACAAAAAAATGGATTAAAAGTTAAAAGATGGCTTTTAACCATCTTCCCAAAATAAATTTTTTTTTGATTTTTTACAAAAAGATGTACAGAAAAATAAATATAATGATGTGACAATTTATAGTGACTTTTTGATTTTTTAACTAAAATATATAGTTAACAAATGAGAAGGTCACATCACCTCTCTATTTTTTATATATGTTTTCAAAAAAAAATATAAAAAAATTAAAAAATTAATTTTTAACCAACATTCTAAATTAATTTAATTCATTCCAAACGAAGACTTATTGTAATATTTAATTAAAAAAATAATTAAAATATAAAAAGATCTTTAAAAAGAAATGAAAATGAAGAGATATTTTTGTTCAGATATTTTTCCTGAAATTAGTTTATATTTTAATTAATTTATTTTTATTTTTTAAATACATTTAAATTAATTACATGCAAAAAAAAATTAAAATATAACAAAAAAAAATCATTAAAAATAAACAAAAACCCATTTAAAAACAATTTTTTAAAAATCAAACCAAACTCTTCTACTCTCTCTCCCTCTCAAATTACAGAGCAGAGAGAGATTGGGAGACAGAGACTTTGGGAACTGTGCTCTGAAGCAGAGAGAGAGTAGTAGCTACTACAAGGCCCACTACGATGATTGCCCAGTCTTCTTCATGCCCGCAACTCTCTATACTATAGGACAGCTAGGTTTTTTTTCTCTCCTCGATACACGAAACGAAACCGTTCTTCAGTGTATTGTCAGTCATTGACACTACCTACAGATCTTCGGGTAAATAACGTGCGTTTCGTATTCTCATCTCAGAATCATCATCAATCAGTCCTTTATACTTTTGTCTTCTTCGCTTTTTCTTCTTTTGTTTGGTTTTTTTTTTTTATATCGGAGAGAGAGAGAGAGAGAGAGTCCATTGATTTCTGGTGTGAGTAGAGCTTTCTCTTCTTCTTTGTTTGTTTATGATGAAATTTTATTTTCTGGGTAATTCTTAGTTTAGTTTTTTACAATGTGGGTTCGAGTTATCTTGGCTTTTCATACGAATATATATAAATTTATCTCTGTGTCTGCTGTAAATGCTTGTTTGATTTAAATATTTTCTGAAGTTTATGGTTTCTGTTGAGCTAATGTTAAGAAAATATGAAAGATTGGAAGCATTTTAGAGGTCACAACTACCCATTTCAATGCTTGTTTGTTTTAAATCCGTCATGAACTTTATGGTTCTGTTGAGCTAATGTAGAGAAAATATGAAGATTAAAAGCATTTTAGAGGTCAGAAGAGAACTACCCATTTCAATGCTTGCTTGTTGTAAATCTGCCCTGAGCTTTATGGTTTCTGTTGGGCTAATATTAAGAAAATATGAAGATTGAAAGCATTTTTAGAGGTCAGAACTACCCATTTCACTGGTCTGATGTGTCTTCTTTTTTTTTCTTTTTTCTTTTTTTTCTTTTCTTTTTTTTCTTTTTTGTGCCCAATGTATTTTATTTTTGTGCACATTAGGTGATTTTTTCTTTTTTGGGGTCGGCTAATATTTTCTGTCTTTTTCTAATATTTTCTCTTTGTCTTTTTCTGCTATTTTTTTCTAATTAATGTTGAAAATTTGAAAAAAGTAGCTTGGGTGGTATTGTTGAATTTTATGATAATGTGATGAGCACCTCACTTTGCTTTAATTTGCAAAAATATATTCTGTTTATAGCATAATACGGGTTGGTTTGTGTTTGATCTGTATTAAATCATCAGTTAACTTTGATTTTGATTCCCATTTTAGGGACTAATTGACCCTGTTTACACCCTGAACATTAATTTATTTTTTCATAACTAGGGCAATCCTAAAAGGTGTAGTATAATATGGGATATTATTGTCATTCATTTCACTTTCTAAGTATTGGAGTAAAAGGGAAGTCTAAAGATGGCTTGTGTTGTGATGTGTACAAGTCTCCTTTGATTGCTACTTTCTTTCTGTTGTTGTTCTTTGTGGTGGGTATGGTTGGTGAAAGTGGAATTAGTTTCTCTGGAGTTTCTTTGAAGGGACTTTTATTGTATTTTGGTTTGGTTTGGTTTGGTTTGGTTTGGTTTGGCTTAAATTCTGAATACCTATTAGAGGTTGAATGTCTTTCATAAACCAAATTATTTTTATCTGCTCTACATGTATATAAGATGGTTCTTTTTCAGCCAAGAATTTATCTGAACTGTTGCAGGTGTTGTGGGTCAGGTGGGGCTTTTGAGTAGAGTGCATTTTTTTTTCTTACTGAGTCTCGAGGAAACTAAATATGCAAACACCAAAAGCAAGGTATATTTATCATTCACTTGCATGAATTTGTGGCATTATGTTCTTACATTTTACACAGCTGCTTCTGGAGCAATTTATGTCTAATTGAATTTTGCATGCTTTATTTCATCAAGAAAATGGGTGAGAACCAACCAGATTGACAGTAAATGCTGTATAAACATGTTTCATCAAAATTTTGTGGTGGGCTTGTGTCCTTGCCCATATTGTTACCTTCTTCATTGTATTTATTTATTTTTTTAAAGAAATTAGTATGATGGACCTGTTCAAATGACCAACCCAACCCGTGCTTCTTTGGATAGGTCCAGTCTATTAACAGTTTTTGAACATTAGTGGTTGTAAATGTCAGTTTTGCTTACTTCATTTGTTGTCCTGATTCCAACTTCTTGTGGGTGATAACTCAACAAGGGCTGAGTAGTTGTAACATGCACACACACACACACACACACCCACGCACGCACACAAAAAATCAGAAAATAGTGAAATAATTATGAAGAATGACAATTTGGACAATAGAAACAGCAGTATGTTTGGTGTGATATGATCTGGAAATCTACCTCATGGTCTATGGTCTATACATGAAGTTTCTAAAATCACTATATGGTTAGCAGCTTTCTTCTTTCAATATTATCAAATTATTTAGCCACAGGAATTTTATTGTGATAAAATCTTTTTAGTTTAGTAATAGTTGATATTGCAATTATATAATTTAAGTAACAATTTGAAAATTGATGAGACCTTTTGTTGAAACCAGTTTGCTGTACTCGTCTTAAATTGTATCTTTTCAACGCCCTGATAAATTGTATTTTGTCCTTACTTTTGGGAGCAGAACTAGCTCTTTGGAGGTGCCTCAGAGGACATCTCCTGTGACTCCTCGAACTGCTCATCAGTTAAAGGCGATGGGATCAGATTCTGACTCAGTCCCCTCACCAACTCCAGCAAGCAGGACAGCTAAAGACAGAAGCCCTAAAGTTGTAGAGCGCAAATCACCCAGAAGTCCCATGTCTGAGGTATTCTACGAGAACTTGCCACCTGAGCCACTTCATTTTCATGGCAATGAAGTAGTGCTGATAACCTACAGAATCTTTTCCAGCTGTTGACAATCTTATTGATGATGCTTATCAATTTGGCTCTATTCAGAGATTCTAGGTTCAATTTTTTCACATATTTTAGCGTTGTTAACATTAAGCATTGAAGGCACTTGTTTTCTAGCTGCATTCAGAAATAGGCATTTAGGCCCATGTGCTAAAAGAGCAACTAAAAAAAAAAGGCAACTTTCCCACTAACAAAAAATTAACTTTTTTAGCACTTACCAAATGCATCAACTTTTTTTAGATTTTTTTTTTTTAAAAAAAAAAAAGGAGAAATTTGTGCAAGAATTGTTTTTTCTGAGGATGATTATGTTGGAAAATATATGTGGCCAAGTAGGGTTAAATTCTCTTCATGTTGGTAATGGGCTTTCACTCACCTAATACAGCCAGATCTTTTGTGGTCATTTTACTGGTTTTTGAATCACAAATGGAAGGTTAAGAAGATATTGATAGATCAAGTTAATGCAATCTCAGAACTTTTTATCTGAACAAAAGGGTGCTTTAATGTCTAATGTTCAGTGTAGCTTGTTAGTCACACTCATTTGCTAACTCAACCTGTTGGATTGAGGCAGTATGAGATTTATACTATGTATGTTACTCTAATGTGTGTTCACATCTGTCATTTAAATTATTTAATCATATTCCACTTTGATCATCTTTTTAGACATAGTCATAGACATTCCTGGTTATAGATTTAGGGAGGGATTTGCGAATGGAAAGGGAAAGTGAATGAAATATGAACTCTTTTCTCTCTTTTTCTTTTTTTTGCTTTTCTTTTCCTTTGCAAATCCCTTGCCAAATCCATGATCCAACACAGCTTAAGTTTTTTGCTTATATATACTGTTGCCACAATTTTAGTCACGATAGTATGCTGCTGACCCATCTAATACTGTGCCCCTTTTTTTTGTGAGCTTCAGAGAAAGAGGCCAAGCAAAGTGTCTGAATTGGAATCTCAGCTTGCTCAGCTCCAGGATGAACTGAAGAAGGCAAAGGACCAGCTGAGCTCATCCGAGTCATGGAAGAAGCAGGCCCAGCAAGAGGCTGAAGAGGCCAAGAAGCAGTTGGCAGACATGTCAGCAAAGCTCGAGGAATCCCAACAGCAGCTGATGGATCTTTCTTCTTCTGAGGAAGCTCGGGTCCAAGATCTCTGTAAGATCTCCCAGGAGCGAGATCGAGCATGGCAGTCTGAACTTGAGGCAGTCCAGAAGCAGCACTCAATGGATTCTGCTGCCTTCACTTCTGCTATGAATGAGATTCAGAAGCTCAAGAGCCAGATGGAACGTGTGTCCGAATCTGAAGCTGCCCAGGCTAGGCATGCTGAATCAGCACATGCTGAGATACAGAATTTAAGAGTCGAACTCACCGCAACTCTCTCGCTGGTTGAGGAATTGAAAACCCAACTCAGTGATTGCAAAGAATCTGAAACTCAGGCCTTAGAAGCTGCCAGTAAAATGCAAATGCAATTGGAAATGGCAAAGATAAATGAAGAGGAGCTCAAATCCAAAGGTCTTAAAGCCATGGAAGCTTACAAATCATTGTCTGTGGAGTTGGAGCAATCGAAAGCTCGAGTAAATTTATTGGAGGAACATGTTAGCAAACTCTCTTCATGCAATGTTGAAGAACCTCAGGAAAATGGAGAACATGAGGATTCAGACCAGCTCAAAGCAGAGCTTGATCAATTGAAAACTGAAGTAGGACAATTAAGATCTGCATTGGATGAGGCTGAGAGAAGATACCAGGAGGAATATATTCAAAGCACATTACAGATTCGAAGTGCTTATGAACTAGTGGAGCACACAAAAGCAGACTCATCTCTAAGAGAAGCTGAGTTGGAATCGAAGTTGAAGAAGCTGAACGCTGAGATCGAAGATTTGAAAGCCAACCTAACAGCCAATGAAACTAAATTGCAGAGTATTTCTGAGGAGAATGAAGTGCTGAATCAAAAGATTGAGAAAAACCAGTTGAGTGAAAGAGAACCTAAATTGGAAATGGAGCTGAAGAAGCTTGAGGTAGATTTGGCTGATCTAAAGGCGAGTTTGTTGGATAAAGAGAACGAGTTACGAAGTATAACTGAGGAAAGTGAGACCCTGAAGTTGGAAATCACAAAAAGGGAGATGGAGAGTACTAAAGTGAATGATGAGGCCCTCGCTTCAGCTGAATCAGCTAGGGCTGCAGAGCATGAAGCTCTAATGAAGCTACGGTTTGTAACGGAGGAAGCAGAGAAAAGTAGCAGAAAAGCCGCTCACGTTACTGAACAGCTCAATGCAGCACAAGCCGCGAATTCAGAGATGGAAGCCGAGCTGAGGAGATTGAAAGTGCAGTCAGACCAGTGGAGGAAGGCAGCCGAGGCAGCTGCAGCTATGCTTTCAACTGGGAATAATAATGGTAAATTTGTGGAGAGAACTGGGTCACTTGACAACAACTACCATACCATCGGTGGAAAGCTTGGTTCGCCTTTCTTGGAAGACATGGACGATGAATCACCCAAGAAGAAAAATGTTAACATGTTGAAGAAGATCGGTATCCTGCTGAAGAAGGGCCAGAAGTAGATGCATTTTTTGGCAGGTTGCAATTTTTTATTTTTTGGTCACTGATTGTTTTCTTGGCTTTGTTCATGTGATATTCGCTCATAAAATCTTCTCTAACAGGTATTTGGTGGCCGCGGGACGGGAATTTGCTAGGAAAATACCCCCTTTTTTTCGCAGACTTTTTGTATAGTAGTTATCTGGAAATTGGATGAACATGGACTCCCATTGTTTCCATTTTGTTTCACCTGCCTTGTGTGGTAGGTTTTGATGGACACCTCAAGTATTTGTAATCTTTTACAGTTGCAACTTTCAGTTTATGGTAAGGTATTTGGTCTGCGATGCTGATTATGGGGAAAATTACTGGATGCTATCAAGTGTAAGGGTTTTTTTTTTTTTTTTTTAACCCTAAACCACAGTGGTTTGAAATATTATTTTCCAAATCTATGCAGTTTTTAACTTATTCCTAAACCCAAGTGGCGTGGTTAAGTTGTGTTTTGAAAATACAATAATGAACACAAATTTCATCAATTGGTCCTTCAGTTTTTGAGTTGAGTTAAAACAGAAAAGATAGAGAGAAAAAATGTCAAGAAATTTACCTTGAATTGTGTTGTGCAGTCTAAATTTAATTATTGTATAATGGGATCTACACTTGGAATGAATATTAACCACAAAATGCTTATTATTTTTATAGATAAAATTTCTATGTTAATACATTTGGGTGTGCACAAAATAGGATACAGACCAATTGAGCTTGGTATAAAAAATCTTGATCTTGTTAACTAATGCAAAAATGCTAGACTTTAAATAAATTATCAAATATTCATATAAATATTATATAAAATATTCAATAATTCATCTAAGATCCTTAACATTGCTCTAACTATTGCCCAACATGCTTACAATTACCTCTTATAAAATGTAGTTGATGAGTGCATGAATATTTAATGGGAGTGTAATTTCCTATTTATCCCTATTGCACTTTATATTTTAAAAGGGTAAATTCAATTAATCCTTTTAATTATACCAAAATTATAGGATTTTTTTGTATTTTTTCTAAACCTTAAATGTAAATTACAAATGACACAAAAATACAATGGTGAATAAGGAAAATATATATTTCAATGTAAAATAAATAAAAATATCATTTTTTATACCTATGACTCACCAATTATTGATAAAAATGGGTTAAATGTTTTGTAGTCTAGAGAGGTCTATAGATTGGGTACAATCACCAAATAAAGTCCAATGATTAGGATGTACGATTCCTCAATTATGAAATCATACAAATTAAACATGGTCTCTTCAACTATAAAAATCATACATATTGGGCACCTGTTTTGAAAATCGTACAAATATACCCGTTTGGAGGTGGTACGGAGGGAGTAAGCAAGAGTGAAAACAAATAATTTTATAAATAAGAAAAGTATATTTTATAATAATTTAGAACGTGTGTAAATAACCCATAAAAATATATGATGCCATATACATTTTAGTTGAGTTAATTTGGGCCTTATATATGTAATACGGCCCAATCTGAATACATTGGGTGGGCCTAAACTGCCCATCTTCAACAGATCCAGCTTTCTCAAAATCCAATCTCTTTCTTTATATACCCACTCCACTCCTCACTACATTTCTAGGGTTAGGGTTTTGCTTTCGCCTTCAGTACACCTGCTTGGTGGTCCTCGCACTCCAATCTCACCTCTCAAGCCCTAGTCTCAGTCGAAGACCTTCTCTTTCAGAAGCCATGGGGTATGATCACTCGCTCTGATCTCTCTATATACGTGTATAAATTTGTAACTTTTGGATTTGAACATAAAGCTGTTCTTTTTTCTTTTTCTTTTTCTTTTTCTTTTTTTTTTCCCCCAGTATATTGGTTGTGTTTATGAGCTTAGACTAAGCTTATTCTTGTTCAGATTATGGGTTATAGATTTTGTTTTCTTGAAGTATATGTTTGGTGCGGTGGAAACTTAAATAGAAAAGAAAGGAAAATTAAAACCTTGAATGAAAATATACTGACCAATTGATTTATGTGTAAGTAAATGTAAATTCAATGATTAAAAAGTTTATAGTTTTCAGTTCTCAGCTTTCTGTCAGCAACAAAACATAGTGGGAAATTACATCTGGGCCGAGTTTGGATCTTGGATTTGTTGGAAACGTAAAGGGAATGAAAATTGAAAAAAAGAAGTTCATATTAAGTTGGCTTTTTCCTTTCCTTGGTAAATCACTTCACAAATACAAGATCTATATATTGGATTAGAAAATAAAGTGGAAGTTCCCTGTTTAAAATTTAACAGATAGCACTCAGATATTCAATTTGCTTTTGGAAGGTGTTGAATGACCTTATTTGAACCATGTGTGTTTTGGTGATTTCTTTGGCGTGAATCTCTTTCAAAGACGGGAGTTTTTCTCTTATGAAAAAACATTATAATCTGTGGTTTGGTTGGAAATTGAATTTTGTGAAGTATGCATTAAAATTAACAAAGCTTACATAGTTGCTTCTTGGCAATGACCCTCACTGTGTATTTCAAATGGTGTTCGATACCTTATAAAATTAAATAAATAAGTAAAATAGATATTTGATATTTTACATTATTCTCTGCTTTGTGCTAAGCTTTAAACCAATATATAGATGAACTTGATGTTTCTTAGACCTAGTAAAAAAAACAAAGAAAAGCTTTAATTTTAATTTCAAATGAAAAATTAATTGTAAGTTTTCACTTGAGATTAGAGCAGTTAATGACCACAACAAAAAGAAACTTGCGTAATTGTAAAATGGTGGATATAAATAAGCAAATTTAGATCATCTTGCTAAGATGTTTCTAAGCAACCAAACATGGCATAGTTACTTCTCTAGTTGGCGTTATAAGCTCCTTTCCAGTTGAATGGCTTTGGAACCTGAAAATTTTGCATATCACAGGAAGACACGTGGTATGGGAGCTGGTCGCAAACTGAAGTCCCATCGCAGAAGGCAAAGGTGGGCTGACAAGGCATACAAGAAGTCCCATCTTGGCAATGAATGGAAGAAGCCTTTTGCTGGGTCTTCCCATGCCAAAGGCATTGTCCTCGAGAAGATGTATGCCTTTTCTAATATGCTTTCATTTACCTCCTTTTTATTAAATGTTCATTTGTGGTTATTGCATTTAGTATTAAACCTGGCTAATGGCCAACTGACATTTACAGTGGTATTGAGGCTAAGCAGCCAAACTCTGCTATCCGAAAATGTGCTAGGGTTCAACTGATAAAAAATGGGAAGAAGATTGCAGCATTTGTCCCAAACGACGGTTGCTTAAACTACATTGAAGAGAATGTAAGTATTCTTCAAAAGCTTGGGATGATCATTTTCCAGTCATCCTTGGTGACTTAACCTTAAACATTTCTTGTTGTAGGATGAGGTGTTGATTGCTGGATTTGGCCGTAAGGGGCATGCTGTCGGAGACATTCCTGGTGTCAGATTCAAGGTCGTGAAGGTATCTGGTGTCTCCCTTCTGGCTCTCTTCAAGGAGAAGAAAGAGAAGCCAAGGTCTTAGTTTTGTGCACGGAGATTGTCTATTTCTGTCTTTTGGTAGTTTTGTTGGAAGTATTGGAATGGTACTCTAGATTGTTTGAGCAGGATTTTGTTTACAAAACTTATTATCAATTTTCCAGTTATTGTATTGGCATTACATTTTTACCTTCAATTATTATCCCCCACAACTCTTCTATATTACCTCTCTTAACGGGTGTCAATTTATATTATATTCTGTGGTGCATGCCTTTACATAGAAATGTAGTTGGTACGTGGGATGATACTCTGTTAAACAGACTTAGGGTATGGTTTTTTCATGCAGATCATGAAATGAGTCCCTTCTATTATTTAATTAATAGGATTGATTACATGGCCTGAAGTTTCTTCACAAACTTTGGTGGCCTTGTAGACTCTATTTAATTCTTGTTAGGTCTTCCTTTGGGCCTGGGTATTTACTAGGCCCCCTGGATGAAACTAGCCTTCGTCATTGTGTTACCTAGCAAGCGTGCAAGGAAAACAGCTTGGTATGTGATTGCATCAAGTTTGTTGAGAGATTTCGGCACTATTGAATATTCTTTAAATAATGAGATGGCATTTCAATGGTTGAAATGCTGGTTGGCATTGACTGAGTAACGTGTGGCTCTGTTTTGTGATTTGCATTCTGACAGCTAGTTTTAAGTGGTGGAGATTGCATAATGGTTTTGGGGTTTTTTTTTAGCTTTTTCTTTTTTCTGGTAGCCGTGTTGTGAATTTCTGATCCAATATGTGATGGTTATGGTCCATTTTTTCAATAGCTTTTTATCCGAATTGTAGGTATCCGACGTGATTTTTTTTGTTTTTTTGTTTTTTTTTTTTGTAACCTTTTTCTTCACCCCCTAGTAGTTTATGGGTGGTTTTGAAGTGAATTTGTTAGTAGATTGTGTTTGAATCTTGAATTTGTGAGTAGAAAAAAAAGAAAAAACGAAGGGAAAAATTAAAAATCTTGTAGCCTTGAGCATCTTTTTTTTTTTTTTTTTTTTTAAACAAGTGGTTTAAATTAAGAGGGAAAATGAAGTGAAATGGAAATGGAAATGGAAATGGAAATGGATGGTATCTTCACCTTCTTGTTTGATTAGACTAATTATAGGATGTGTTGGTATGACTGGAATGTTTCCTAATCAAATCCATAATTTTTGTAGTTGTATTTTGTGAGTCAGAGACTTATCTTCCAAAACATCCAAATTCAAACAAGCACTTTAGGAAATATTTTGGAAAAACTACAATACAGTAGAAAGTGTGACAAATATTTATTAGAATGTGAGAATCTTAGAGCTCATTTGGTAACAACATAAATAAATTACTTATTGATTTATTTGAGTTGTATTGCTTTTCTATTTTTTTACGCGTCTTCTCGTAACAAGTCATACTCAAAACTTTTATTGTGTTGTTTTACACAGTTGCACCTCCATGTTTTCATACTTATTTTTTTATCATGCAAGCTAATTTGTAATTTTCACAAATATTTTCATGTCATTCAGACTATACCTATGTGTGGAAAGTAAACAGTACAAAAACATGAGATGAATAAAAATTAGAAAAATTAATTGCAAAACAATATTGGACAAGTCTATCTCACAAACGAGACCACAAATCTCACTTGCACAAAACACATGCATCGCTTAAACTATTAATTTATAATTAGATTTTTTATTTCTCATTTATCTGACATTCTCTTAAAGAATACGTAGATATATACACACCAAAAAAAAAAGAACAGTATCAAAATCTTCCGATGCTAGATCCAACATGTTTTTCAAGTACTACTTTTATCACTAGAACACAAAGACATCACATAAATTACCAATAACCTTGTCATTTTGCAAACTCAGGACTAAACTTCACAGCATAAATACATTTTTCTTCCTTGGATGACTCGGTTTCTCTCATAGTCCTTGCCCCAACACTGGCAAACCCTACCAAAAGCCCTCAAATTCAGCACCAGTGTACAACATTATGCAAATGCACTACAATTTTCATCACTCAAAGGAAGCTTCTCTCCAAACTGTTCCATCTTTGCATAGAAATTTTGCTGCACCAACAACATACAAAAAAAATTATGAAAAAAACTTGATGATAAAAATCTTCTAAGAGGACTTCAAAGGGAATTAATTGAAATCTCATTCAAAGGAAATTGAAAGAAACAAAAAATAAATGGACTGTGCTTCAAATGCATTATCCCTTATAATTCTATTGAACATGTATATGTATTTGGTAGTCCATAACGATGTGCCTTCAAGTAAAATGTGGGCATGACAACTGTTTTAACTGTTCTCAGTTTGAGCACTTTCTAAAGAAGGTAACAATGTTGTCTTCTCTACCACCCGAGTGCTTGATTTGGCTGAAAGGTCAAACCCCTCACCATTGCAGAAAGAATTCTTAGCAGTAAAAGGAGTCCTTGTGGGGGCTGCAATTTCAATGGTTGCCGGAGAAAGAGAGATCAGAGTGGGCCCTGACAAATTACGTGGTGACTCCTTTTGGCCAGAATCTGGGTGACTGAAATCAATTTGAGAAATAGAATTGCCAATGAGCTCTTTTTGCAGCTCCTGTTTTGAGTCCTTGGTTCTCATTTGGATGCTCCAACCATCAACTTGATCTTCAGAATGGGTGGTGTTTTCCTTCTCATTCCTTTTATAAAGTGAGCACAAGTTATCCTTGAGATTCTGTAAGCCACAAATAGCATCTTCACCCACTTCTTCAGATAGCTTTATATTTTCAGCATTACAATGGGTTTTTGAATCAAAGCTATATCCTTCAATAGGAGCAATCTTGACATCATTTAAGTTGGTATTACTCTGTTTTTCCACTTTCATTTCACTCTTTGTGACACCTAAACTTCCAGTTGTTTCAGCATCCAGACCAGTATCTGGAACATGGTTAGCTTCATTGGGCCCTTTAGGTCCTACTTCCTCAGCTTTCAAGCAACTTTCTCCATTCATTTCATTATGGACTTGAGGTGATACGCTAGGGCAGTTCTTTACCACCCGTGAAGCACTAGAGACCTTTGTGGAAGCATTTGATAGTTTCTGAGACGGTACAGGTGAAACAGGTTTTCGAGTGTTGGGCTTCATGTTCCCAGTTGCTGTCACTATTCCTGCAGGTTGAAGCTTTGAAAGTTTTGCCTTGCTTGAGCCGCCTACACTTGAGCTACCGATGCTAGGTCCAATTTTGGGACCAGCAGGAATGCCAGAATAAGATTGTGGATTTCCTTTAGGGGTATGAACCTGCATGACATAGACATTCCAGCCATATAATACTTGCCTGACAAAGAAAATTCTAGAACTTTGACAATAGTACAGGAGTTGGTTTTGCCAATTTGATATTTTCCATAGAAAAAAATAAATAAATAAATAAATACAGAACAATAATCTCCTTAATCCTAATGGAGAGGCTTTACCCTTGCATTCTTCGTATTGTCATTTATTGCCACAGAATTACATTGGCAAAACCAATTCCAAATAAGAAATATCAAAATAAGAAGCATTTGTAATAGCAAAAGTAAACTAACCCCATCAAAAAATCCGATCTTTGGTGATGGCATTCGCAGACCTGAGGGTTTTACGATACCTGGTCGAACATGTGCGCCAGTCTGCATTGAAGTTGTATTTACATTTTCACTAGATAGTCTAGTTGCCTTAATTTCATGTCGATCTGAGATTTGATCATTAGATTGGTTACGATGATCCAAAGGACTTGGGGCACCATTATCTAGGGATGTACAAGGAGAGCTAGTATCAATGCTAGCCCTTGAAGTATTAGACCTCTGATTTACAGTAGAAGTTGATGAAGATGATTCTGAGGACCATTCACTAATAGAACTAGCAGGAGATGTATTATTAGAAGAGAGCTTTGATGACATTAAACAAGCTGAGAGACCAGACTGTCCTTTTTTCTTCAATGCAACCTTTGCTTGCGTTTTGAGGATTGAACTGGAGGAAGTTGGGTTAACGCTGCTGGAAACAATCTTTCTTCTAGTAGAATTCACAGGAGATATACCGACATTGGCAGATGATGCACTGCCAGAACTATCAGTCGAGGAAGAGGATTTTGGTGGTGGCTTTGTCTTGGTCAATGTTGAAGAACTAGAAGAGGAGGCTTTTGAAGATAATGCAGGCTTATGCACAGTCCTACAGGAACCACCCAAACCATGTATCTTTGTTGATGGAACCACTTTACCAGGAACTGTCACAATCATTCAAAAGGTACTATTTAGTTTAGAACTAGAGCAAAATTATTTGGTTGCTGGTAAAGAAAAAAGAACTTTAATTAACTGGAGTTCTATTTACCAGATGCACTTTTTTCTTTATCATTTTCGCTTTTAACTTGGTTGCCGCACAAAGAAGATCTTTTCAGCGCTGCTGACGATATGGGATTAGACCTTCCAATTACCTTTGGTGCCTTCTCAAGGGATGAAGTTGGGCCCCCATTTCTAGCAACAGGCTTAATTAGACAATATACAAGCGGTGTCAGTTAAACCATATTGCAAATTAGAAATAATTTGTATGAGACTGTTGCACATCAATTTTGGTTTACCTACGTGTTAAACCAAAATTAGAAAGCCAGCATATCTCCCAAATGCAAGGATTCCAACAAGGATAAAAAATGAGATCAAAATTAGTCAAATAAACCATGGATCTTTTTTGTTTTGATCTGACAAATAATGCATGGAAATGTAGTGCAATTATTACAACCAAGAATTGAATAATATCCTTTCCAATCAGAATGCCCAAATAATTCACACAGCTAATCATTTGCATAATGTAGAATGAGAAAGTAGAGCCAAAGCATTTTTAGTGTAATAGACAACTACATGCCTGAGTGCCTTGTGAAAAACCAGAACTCTGCTTCGTCAATTTCCCTGGTCCTTGCATGCCAATGTTTGGTTTCTTGGAGGCAGGTTTTGGGTTCATCTAAAAATTTTGGAAGACATAATTCAGACTTGAGAAAATTTACAAAAAAACAACCACATGTAAAAGCTACTATCTATTCAGTGAACTTACCATATTCTTAGAAGTAAGGTCCACCTTCTTGAAAGCTGCAAAGCAATTGTAACCATTATTCCAAAAATAATCATCAATAATATGTGCTGGCTAAGTATAATGGCAACCAATTTAGTCTTAGAAAACAATTAAAAATAAAAAAGTCAGTCAGTTCTGCTAGCTCAAACCACACACAGATTCAAGGTAAAATGATCATCTTCATGAAAAGAAAAGAATATAGTGAGTAGAGACTAAACACCACTATCTGGCCTCATATCACTGCAATATTCTAAAAACCATGCATGTCAACATGGAGGCAGTAACCAATGGACAAAACAGAAACAGAGATTACTTCTTTTAGCCATGTATAAATAATAAAACTGCTATTATACTTACTATGGATAGGTTGGGTTTCTGTCTCTCCCGATGGAGCTTTACTAGAACTTGCCATATGAGATGCTTTACTGGATTTCTGAATTGAAGCTCTGATGTCTTCAAACAAATCAGCTTCAAGACTTTCCAGTGTCAAATCACTTTCTAATGTAGAGAGTGAGTCAGTAGATCTGCATATTTCCTCGTCAATTCCAGGTAAAAAATGTTTTTGACCTTTGTCAACTCCCTCGATCATGCTAGACAACTCATCAGGGTCCAGAACACCTGGTATGTAGAAAAAAATTAATTTGTAACTACGAGCTTAGATTTGCACATAATATAAGAAATGAAGTGATGTTGTAAGAATAGAAGGATGTTTCAAACTCTAAGCATACCTGCACTAGTAAAGAAGGCAGTATCCCACGCTAAACTTTTGCGCAAATTACACTTGCCACTTTTTCTTGTCCCTTCAGGCTCCGATGACTCAGATGGAGGTAAATGTTCCATCTGTGAATTGACATCTGCTGTGTCCACTACTTTTTCAGCATTGACAACCTCCAGCAACTCAGAACTTGCATTGTTACTCTGATTTTCTGAATAACATATTAAAATAAGTCCAATTTGGAACATTAGATAGCAATCATAAGAAATACAAAAATAGAAGAAGAAAATGTTGTTATCACACACATAACCTATATTTACTACTACAATGTAAGGAAAACAACACCATTCACTGGTCTTGTTGAATAAAGAGAATGTTTGAAAATAAATTGTAAGTGCTAGCAATCTGTTGCAACCCACTGCATGCTGTGTCAACATATTGTTTCAAATTTATCACAGAAGTCATTGTAGCTTTTACCCACCTTCCGACTCATCCAAAGATGAATACCGGTGAGAAGATGGCAGAAAGCTGACAATGGAGGCCGACAATGCAGTTCAAATTTGTGTTCACAGTGCAGGAGTATACTAAAAATTAGACAGAGAGACAAGCAAAGGGGTCAATACAATACCCTTGATATAGTTACCACAGCTTATACAACATCAAATGAAGCAGGAACTTAAGAAAGAACCATGGCTAAGGCTGCTGCCCAAGTTGTTATAGAAGGACCCACTAGATGGACCAAAGACAAGGGATTGTCAACTAAGGAGAACAAACACCAAGAGTTTGAATTTAAGAAACTGAAATGTGTAAGTGCCATAACACGACGTGGGCTATCCTCCTTGGGTGGTACTATCTTTCCTTTAATCAATTTTCCTACTGATCTAATTTGAATAATGATGCAATAATTTATACCAAAACATGCCCAGCCACCAAAAAAGATCAACAGAAAGCAATGGCTGGTCAGTCTAGCTGAATTGTTGGTCATTTGGTACGAAAGGTCTGGAAGTAACCCAAATATTATGGGTTCAGCTCCTATCCAAGATCTGTTTTTTAAAATTTTTGATACATGGGGCGACCAAACTCCCTCCTTATATCTACAATACTCTTTTCAACTCAAAAGGAGGTTAGAATGCTTCAGCGCACAAGGTAAACAGAATAAAACAAACATTGGGAACTAGTAAGCTAAAAAGTTTTAGTTCAAACTTCAAACCAAAAACCCCAGCCAACTATGTCAGAGTCCCAAAATGGGTCATTTAGTTATTCATCATTGTGCTAATCAAAATGTAGCCTTTACTAAAGCATTTAAAACTTGTTTGGTTAATGAAATTCCCTTCAGACCATCTCATTAGAATTGTCATGAAATTCCCTTCATCCTTTCCATCCTCTTTCAGATTCATCTCATACAAATCAGGAAGAACCAAATTGCAGTAACCCAGAAAAATCAGTTCCAAGATTGACTTTTTTTTCTCTTAAATTTATGAAAAAACAATAAATTGAACAGAATGGATATCCAATGCTTGATAACCCTAATCACAAAGAAAATTCAGCTTCAGATTAGCCACATTTCATGAAAATAGGGCTCGATAGAGGCTGATCTAACAACTGCTGTATTCAATCTAATAAAAAATGGAAAGAATATAACCTGAAGATTGATTTTCACGGAGGGAACTGGTGGACGAAGACGAAGCAACAATGAAATTGTTGTTCTCGGAAGAGACATCGACGTGAATGGTTATGGAACGTTTGAGTTCGAGATCAATCTTCTCGCTCTCGTCCATTGAAATCGATTCACGGATCGAAAAGTCGAAATCGATCGCAGAGAGAGAGGCACAGATTGATTTCAATTCGTCAATCGAATCAGAGAAAAGAGAGAAAACGAAAATGCAAAAGGGAAAATTTTTTGAACCTGAATGTAGGCGGTTTCGAAATTCGAATTGAATTAATAATAATAACGATAAAGTTTAAAACTTTACATAAATGGATCCACGCTCTGCACTACTATGCGGGTACGACCCACAACCCGAATCAATCATTTGTGGTTTGGGCATCTATTTTGTAATTTACACGGTTTTTTTTTTTTTTTTCTTTTAAGGTTAAGTTTGACATCTTCAAAAAAATTTAAAAAGTTACTATCTTATTTAAGTCACATCATTTTATTTAAGTTACACCATTTCTCTATCACATCACTTCAAATTCAACCTATATTTTATAAAAAATTAAAAAATACACTTATTTAGAACATTTCAAATTGAAAGTAATTTTTTTTTCTATTATTGTTTTATTTTTAAAAAAATGAAATTACTTTCAAAATTTTTTATTAAAAAAAAAAAAAAGATATTTCTCTTATTTTCAAAATAAAATTTTGTTTTTTTATCCATCTTTTACCACCTTCAATCACTAACCTCTGATTAATTTTAATGGTAGACTAGTTATCGCCTATAACATCTAGCCACCTTCTAATGATCCTCTGGTCATTACCATTGTCAGATGTTACATCCGTCCATTCTCCACCTATGATTGCGACTTTTGTTATCGAATATGTCCTTTTTTATTTTCAAAATATTTTTATGAACTAAATTATTATTTTTTTTACAAAAATCAAAAAAATGACGTATCATATCACACATTGGCTTTGTTTGGAAAATAAGTTGATTTTTTAATTTTTTGACTATTTTAACTTAGGCTAAAAAATTTAATTTGAGAATGATTTTTTAATTTTTTAATTTTTTTGATTTTTTTTATGAGAGAATAGTGTAATAATTATAAATTAAATGTAATATTTTGTTTGTTGTGTCTAAAATAACTTATTTTATTTTTTGTAACTAAAATAACTAAAACCATCTTCCCAAACGGAAGCTTTGACTTCTTATACACATTAATTTGTGACTTTATATTATGATATATTTTTAACAAATTTATATTTAAAGATAATTTACTCCAATAAAAAATATTTACACCATTATTCACCCAAAAAAAATATTTACACCACCACCACCAATCATCACTGCCGCCCAGGCATCACCCCTTATTCTCCTCCACTAGCCACTGTCACTCTCTCCCTAATCTTGTTGTAACTCCCAATACCTCGGTTGGTTAACAAAACATAAAATAATTATATATTCTTTATTATCAACAATGTTTGAGATCACTAAAAGTGGTGCTTTAAAAGTACCATTAGTGATGTGATAGTAGACGGGATCCATTACTTGTGTCTTGTTTTTTTTTTTTTTTTTTAAATACTTGCTAACTCATTAGTGATACTTTAGAACACTACTTTTAGTAAGATGTATCATTACCCCTTTATTATTTCATACATTCTCATACAATTATTCTAAACTTCTTAACAAAATCATAAATTAAAAAACCATACATGTATTTGTTATATAATTAAGCTTGATTATGAGATTAGGGGATTGGATTCATTTTTGAGTTCAATCTTTGATTACTTGAGACCTAACTACTTATGTATATTTTGTATTTTTTTTTTTATAAGTTGTACAAATACATATATGATAAATTTAAAAATGTATATATTTTGAGTAGGAGTGAGCAACGGATATATCAATTCCCCAAAACTGACCGAACCGAACCGATCTGTCGCATTTTGGACGGATGCGTGATAACGAGCGGACGGTTGCGGATTGATTTTCTCCAATCCGCAAATCTGGTGGACGAATAGCGGATTTGAGATTCCTTTGGCCGCAACCGAACCGCCAAGCCACGAGCACCCCTAGTAATTTACAAGATTTTGTGTTTTCAGTTTGTTTAAATATTTTGTTTATGTTTTCAATTAAAAAAGAGTTTAAATATTCTATTGAAAAAAAATTTTCAACTTGAATATCTTTTTTTAATTAAAAAAAATAAACGTATTATTTATCTATATTTTTTGGTTTTTAAATATATTTTTAAAAATAATAAATAGAAAATATGATATATGCTGGTTGGTTTTGTTTTCAAAAACAAATATAAGGCCTTGTTTGGGTACTCCCAAATAATTCAAAAAGCCAAAAAGTTACTCAAAAAGTTAAAAAGTTAACACTATTCACCAAAAGTCAACAATTACGGCTGCACAACTCTCAATTCAAATTTTCCTCTAAAAACCAATTTTCACAATTTTTTATTACACATTTTTCCATAAAAAGTTAACCCAAACATCTATATTTTCAACCTCAATTTTTTAGTCAAAAAAGACAAAAAGTGCACTTATTTAGTCTTCCCAAACTTGGCCTAAATGTAACAATACAGAGTCTCTACTACTGCTCTGTTCATGGTTTTGGTGGTTTGAATTGTTTTTATATTTTAAGAACAACAGATTGTAATACTTTATGTGGATAAGACATGTTGTGATTGTAGTATGTGGATGAGGCATGCAGTGATTGTGATATTATAAAGTTTTAAACTTTCTTACTTTGGATGAGATATGCAGTGATTATAATATTTTTTTAAGTCATTGACTATAATACTCTTTTTTTCTTTTTCTTTTTCTTTTTCTTTTTTTTTTTTTGAGGAAGTGCATAAGTTGAATTATATTGAAAATTTATAAAATTTTAAACCGCCAAACCAATTCGCATCCATCCGCCAATCCGCTCAATCCATATCCGCCCGATTGGCGGACAGATGCGGATTAATTTTCTTCAATCTGCCAATTTGAAGGACGGATGGCGGATTGGAGGTTCCGTGACTGTAACCGACCCACACCCCTAATTTTGAGATTCATGAGGCAGTCCAAATTGCAAAAACAGGAAAGGTGTGGTATACTTAAAAATTGATACTAAAATTTAAGGTTCTGTTTGGTTTAGATTTCAAAACATAGTTCCACCACTAATTTGAATGTGGTATTTGGTTGCAGTTTTCAAATCATAATTCTACACCCATTTCTCAAAACTCATTTCAAACTATAATCATTACTTTTCAAAACTCATACCAAACACACAACTCAAAACTCTTTTCAAAACTCAAAAATAACTTAATTTTTATTTTAAATATTTTTAAAAAATATTTTATTTTATTTTATAGGAATATTTTTAATATTTTGATATTTTAATTGTAAATATTTTGATTTTTGGAATATTTTTAATATTTTAATTTTCTAAATAATTTTAAATTATTTTTAATAATTTTAATTTTCATACAGACCTAAAAAATGAATTGACATAAAATAATTGACATAGAAGTTATTTGAAAAAAAAAATTATTCAAAAAAATTACTTAAAAACAATTAATTGAAAAAAAAAATCATTTTTTTATTTGACTATTTTAAAAATAGTTGGTTATGACTGTTGATTAAAAATACGAATGTCGAGTTATGAACTGTGTGTTTGATTATCAATTATAAGTTGAATTAGGTATTGAAAACTATTTTGAAAACTCATTACCAAACAAATTTTCTTATTTCACATGTCACATCAAACTTTCAAAATTCAATTCCACATACAATTTAAAATTCAATTCAACACTCTATTCAAAAATCATAACCAAACAAATTATCTGCAGTCAAATTATAATTCTACAACTCACAAACTCAAAATACAACTCATACTCTCAAATCATATTTACAAAACTCTACCAAACGCAACCTAAATTTTTGCTAAGATAATTTTGGGATGTTTTGAAAAAATAGTTAAAAATTGATTTTTGTCTTTTCAAGCTTTTTCAAAAAGTCATTTGAAAAGTTGGTAAAATTCTATTTTTTGACTTTTTGACTTAATATTTGTTTATGCTATCACATCATAATCAAATGACCAAAATACCTCCACCTATTTTAAAAAATAACCACTTTCACCCGTGTAGCTCATTCAAACATCATGGAGAATATAACTGTAATTTCATAAATAGCTTTTAGCTACCTTTCCAAATGGTTTGATGGCAAAAAAGTCATTTTGGCTTTTTTGGCCCAAGCTGTAAAATGCAGCTTTTTTCTTTTGTTCCCAAATGGAGCCTTCCTTATTTTATATTTAAAAAAAAATTTATCTACTCTTTTTTTTTCAATAAATTTTTGGTTGAATATCCTATACAAATTTTTTTTTTATTCAATATACCTTATGATACATTTAATTCAACTCAATTATTGATAAAGTGAATAGATCTTTTCTTTTTCTTTTTTTAGTCTCTCTTTTAATCCAAAGTTGTAGTTGTAATATGTATCCTCTACTGTTTTTGTTATGAAATATATGAAATAAATCAAAGTTTGAATTTTTTTGGTGAGAGAGAAAATAACAAGAGGACCACTGGCATTGAATAGTCGGAACAACAATTATTAATGAAAATTTATGAATTGAATTTTTTTTATAAAAAAAACGTAGGTTAAGAAAAATATATAAATAAATCTGATTTAATGGTTAAGTTGCATTTCATCAGCTTTATATTACTAAAAAAATAAAAATTAAGGGTATCATTAAAAATTTGATGATTATAAATTTTAAATTTAGTCTCATATTTGGTTGTAATAAATATTAAAGCGAAAGAGGGCGGATAAGAAAAAAAAAAGAAATGCTTACAACTTTATCACCACCATTCTGCATCAATCAAATGTGTATATTATTCACAACAAAACCAGACTATGAATATACCCATGCACACATCGAGGAAAAAGCATTCAACACTAAATCTTGTATAAATTTAAAAAAAAATTATTTTATAAATTCAAAATTCAAACACAATCTAAAGTCTATGCAAGATATAATCCATCAACAACTTACCACAAAATGATGAAATTGTTATAAATTCAAATTTGTTACCCCTCTTATCCCATATTATTTATAATAACATGGTATTACTAATTTCCATATCCCACAAAAAATCATATCAAAGAATCAAGCATTCCCAAAGATTAATTATGAGACAAGGAAAAAAATTTACACTCTTTTGTCTATTGAAAGTAAAACAGATTTCTTTCAAACTTGCCTTTAATAATGCAGCTACTCAAAGAAGAAGAAAAAAAAAGAAAGAAAGAAAAGAAGATATGCTCAAATGCTTCTGCTAGGCATTATTTCATAAATATCATTCATTTCTTTTCCTTTCTCCCCATGCGATCCAAATAGAGCCTTAAAAGAGTTATTTATAACACCAACTCCAAATAGAGCATATAACAAGCAGTGGAAGCCAAATAATTTCTAGATACAAGAAGAGGACAACAACCAACTCAAATTAATGCACAGCATATCCACACAACAGGATACCACTCAAATAACTTGATCATGTTAGAGGAAGCTTGTTGTGGCTTTTTAGATCTGATATAATTTTTTTTAGCGAGTAGGATTTTATTACCGAAAGAAACAACAAGCTATTGATTAGTGATAACCCTCAGCTCCTCCTTTGTAATCTTCCAACCACAAAGATGAACAAAACAAGAAACAAGACAGGTTGGAAAGAAGAAGAACAAACAAATAGTAACCAAGTACCAACACAAGGCACGCTACTCATCAGGATTTGTTTCCTTTCCCGAGCAACTATCCCAGAACACAAAATCAGAGTGACTAAAAAATAAGCAATTGCAAGATTTTGCAATGTATAAGCTGCTACTCAGCTTTGACATAATGCAGTATATAAATAAATGAACATAGTGCATAAAAAAATGACAAAATATTTGGGGTATTTTGAGAACGGCAAATCTGGATAAGCAAACTCACACTGCAAAAACAGGAATCAAGAGGTTCCAAATCAGCCATCAAGTGTTGATGAGTGTGAATATAAAGTTGTTCAATATAATTCCCCGTCATAAAAGCCGCAATGAAATCTGTAAATTACCATAAAAGGTGAAACTGCAACAAACAAATTATGTAAGAATTTCTGGCAAGTCATCAAGGGCAAGTTATATCAAAGGCCACTGAATTTCATTGTCACAAAGCAGTCTGGTCATAAATGAAACGTTAATCAAGAAACTAAATATTCCGCCAGTCTTATTTCTTAGTAAAGCACTCCATTCACCAAGCAACTGCAAGGCAGGTACCAAATTTGAAATAAATCCATCTCCAGCCCAACTACTTTGTACCAGACTACCTAAACATTTCATCATAGGAAACCATTTAGAAAGAAAGCAATCCAAGCTTCTGAAGTTCTCACTCTAATAGTCTATAAAAATCCTCAAGGCAGAAAAAAATTTACAAAACGCACATAAACAACTAAAAAACTCAAAACTCTTTTTTACAGTGAAATCAAAATGAATAAACATGGTTAGAAAATATTGATGAGTCCGGATTCTAAGGATGCCTAAATGGATAACTAAGTCGAATGCTCCATCCTACCTATTTGCATGCAATTGTCCAGAAATAAATATGTACCCAAGGGGGCAATGGGTTTCCTAAAAAGACGAACATCGAAATGAAGCGCAATACCAATGTGTCATGTGAATACCTAAATTGATCTGCATCAATTATCAAGCAGCATTTCATTCCACAGATGTTGCACCCTTTCTGCCTCGCTTTGTTGCAGAAGTAGAAGTTTTACGCGGTGTAGAAGATGAGTAATTAAGGCGGTAACTGACTAGTGAAGGCCCAAAAATGCTGAATTTTCCAGTACTGCTGAAAGCTGTTTCAGCATCAGAACGCCTCTTGAAGACCACTTTAGCACGTTTGCTCTTCTTCATGACCTCGGTGACTGATTCATTCAAAGGTCCATAGCGGCTGAATATCTCATTAAGAATTGATTCGGAAGGAACAGACTCCAAGTCAGTGAAGTTCAGAATTAGTGTGGTTGGAGTCTCCTCTTCCTCGCATTTCTCATCCATGTCACCTGCTGATTTTCCCTCCAATTGACAACCCACAACAGTAGTTTCATGTTTAGAATCCAATTGTATACACACGCGCACACAAAAAAAAAAATCAGAAAATAGTGAAATAATTAGGAAGAATGACAATTTGGACAATAGAAACAGCAGTATGTTTGGTGTGGTATGATCTGGAAATCTACCTCATGGTCTATGGTCTATACATGAAGTTTCTAAAATCACTATATGGTTAGGAGCTTTCTTCTTTCAATATTATCTAATTATTTGATAAAATCACAGGAATTTTATTGTGATAAAATCTTTTTAGTTTAGTAATAGTTGATATTGCAATTAATTTAAGTAACAATTTGAAAATTGATGAGACCTTTTGTTGAAACCAGTTTGCTGAACTCGTCTTAAATTGTATCTTTTCAACGCCCTGATAAATTGTATTTTGTCTTTACTTTGGGGAGCAGAACTAGCTCTTTGGAGGTGCCTCAGAGGACATCTCCTGCGACACCTCAAACTGCTCATCAGTTAAAGGCGATGGGATCAGATTCTGAGTCAGTCCCCTCACCAACTCCAGCAAGCAGGACAGCTAAAGACAGAAGCCCTAAAGTTGTTGAGCGCAAATCACCCCGAAGTCCTATGTCTGAGGTATTCTATGAGAACTTTCCACCAGAGCCACTTCATTTTCATGGCAATGAACTAGTGATGATGACCTACAGAATCTTTTCCAGCTGTTGACAATCTCATTGATGATGCTTATCAATTTGGCTCTATACAGAGATTCTAGGATCAATTTTTTCACATATTTTAGCGTTGTTAACATTAAGCATTGAAGGCACTTGTTTTCTAGCTGCATTAAGAAATAGGCACTTAGGCCCATGGGCTAAAAGAGCAACTGAAAAAAAAGGCAACTTTCTCACTACAAAAAATTAACTTTTTTAACACTTACCAAACGCATCGACTTTTTTTAGATTTAGAAAAAACAAAAAAAAACTAAAAGAGCAATTTGTGCAAGAATTGTTTTTTTGAGGATGACTATGTTGGAAAATATATGTGGCCAAGTAGGGTTAAATTCTGTTCATGTTGGTAATGGGCTTTCGCGCACCCAATGCAGCCAGATCTTTTGTGGTCATTTTACTGGTTTTTGAATCACAAATGGAAGGTTAAGAAGATATTGATAGATCAACTTAATGCAATCTCAGAACTTTTTATCTGAACAAAAGGGTGCTTTAATGTCCAAAGTTCAGTGTAGCTTGTTAGTCACAGTCATTTGCTAACTCAACCTGTTGGATTGAGGCAGTATGAAATTTATACTATGTATGTTACTCTAATGTGTGTTCACATCTGTCATTTAAATTATTTAATCATATTCCACTTTGATCATCTTTTTAGACATAGTCATAGACATTCTTGGTTATAGATTTAGGGAGGGATTTGAGAATGGAAAGGAAAAGTGAATGAAATATGAACTCTTTTCTCTCTTTTTATTTTTTTCGCTTTTCTTTTCCTTTGCAAATCCCTTGCCAAATCCATGATCTTACACAGCTTAAGTTTTTTGCTTACATATATTGTTGCCACAATTCTAGTCACGATAGTGTGCTGCTGACACATTTAATACCGTGCCCCTTTTTTTTGTGAGCTTCAGAGAAAGAGGCCAAGCAAAGTGTCTGAATTGGAATCTCAGCTTGCTCAGCTCCAGGAGGAACTGAAGAAGGCAAAGGACCAGCTGAGCTCATCCGAGTCATGAAGAAGCAGGCCCAGCAAGAGGCTGAAGAGGCCAAGAAGCAGTTGGCAGACATGTCAGCAAAGCTTGAGGAGTCCCAACAGCAGCTGATGGATCTTTCTGCTTCTGAGGAAGCTCGGGTCCAAGATCTCTGTAAGATCTCCCAGGAGCGAGATCGAGCATGGCAGTCTGAACTTGAGGCAGTCCAGAAGCAGCACTCAATGGATTCTGCTGCCTTCACTTCTGCTATGAATGAGATTCAGAAGCTCAAGAGCCAGATGGAACGTGTGTCCGAATCTGAAGCTGCCCAGGCTAGGCATGCTGAATCAGCACATGCTGAGATACAGAATTTAAGAGTCGAACTCACCGCAACTCTCTCCCTGGTTGAGGAATTGAAAATCCAACTCAGTGATTGCAAAGAATCTGAAACTCAGGCCTTAGAAGTTACCAGTAAAATGCAAATGCAATTGGAAATGGCAAAGATAATTGAAGAGGAGCTCAAATCTGAAGGTCTTAAAGCGATGGAAGCTTACAAATCATTGTCTGTGGAGTTGGAGCAATCGAAAGCTCGAGTAAATTTATTGGAGGAACATGTTAGCAAACTCTCTTTATGCAATGTTGAAGAACCTCGGGAAAATGGAGAACACGAGGATTCAGACCAGCTCAAAGCAGAGCTTAATCAAATGAAAACTGAAGTAGGACAATTAAGATCTGCATTGGATGAGGCTGAGAGAAGATACCCGGAGGAATATATTCAAAGCACATTACAGATTCGAAGTGCTTATGAACTAGTGGAGCGCACAAAAGCAGACTCATCTCTAAGAGAAGCCGAGTGCTTATGAGTTACAAAGTATAACTGAGGAAAGTGAGACCCTGAAGTTGGAAATCACAAAAAGGGAGATGGAGAGTACTAAAGTGAATGATGAGGCCCTCGCGTCAGCTGAATCAGCCAGGGCTGCAGAGCGTGAAGCTATAATGAAGCTAGGGTTTGTAACGGAGGAAGCAGAGAAAAGTAGCAGAAAAGCCGCTCGCGTTACTGAACTGCTCGATGCAGCACAAG